>JAODAL010038597.1:0-39031 GCA_025379985.1 Phyllomedusa bahiana
TGTGTACCCTCGTGAGCTGCTTATCTAATCCATCCCGTTGATACCGCTGCTAGTGCTGTATTTTAAACCTATCCTGTTGATACCTCTGCTGAGCTGTGTATCTAATCCATCCCGTGTGATACCATCTGTTTTAGCTGTGTATCTAATCCCATCCCGTGGAACCCGTTTAGCGTGACTAATCCCACCTTTTTGATACCGCTGCTGGCTGTGTATCTAATCCCACCGTGTGATACGTCTGTGAGCTTGTATCTAATCCTATCCTGTTGATACCTTGCTGAGCTGTTATTAAACCCATCCTGGGATACGTCTGCTGGTGTGTATTAATCCCCATCCTTTTTATACCTCGTGGCTGTGATCTAATCCCATCCCTTTTGTGATACCGTCTTTGGGGCTGTGTTCAAAACCCACCCGGTGATACCCCTTTTTAGTGTGTATCTAAACCCATCCTGTGTGTACCGTCTGTGAGTGTGTATCTAATCCCATCCTGTGTGATACCCTCCGCTGAGTGTTTCAATTTTCCTGGTGATCCTTGTGACTTTTATCTAACCCATCCTGCGTGATACCCTCTGCTGACTGTGTATCAAACCCACCGCGGATACCCTCTGCTGACTGTGTTCTAATCCCCCCTGCGTGATACCCTTGCTGACTTTGGGATTAAACCCATCCTGTGATCCCTTGCTGAGTGTGTTTTTAAAAACCCATTTGGGGAACCTCTGGTGGGGATCAAACCCATCCTGTTGTACCGTTGCGAGCCGGTATCTAAACCCATTTTGGGGATTTCCTCTGCGAGCTGGTATCTATTTTATCCTGTGTGATACTTGTAGCTTTTTTAATCCTATCCTTGTGATACTGCTGGTGACCCTGTATCTAATCCTATCCGTGGATACGTTGCTGAGCTGGATCTAAACCAAACCTTGTGAAACCTCTGCTGAGTGGTTAATCCTATCCAAAGTGATACCTTGCTGAGTGTGTATTAATTATCCTTTGATACGTCTGCTGAGTTTTTTGTATCTAATCCCATCCCTTTTATAGTTTGCTGAGCTGCTGTATTAATTACCCGTTGATACCTCTGCTGAGCGGTATCTAAACCTTCGTGTGATACCTCTGCTTTATGTGTATTAATCCTTCCTTGTGTTCCTCTGCTGAGCGTGTATCTACCTTTTTTTTATCCTTTGGGGGAAATTTTCCATCTGTTGGCTGTGTATCTAATCCCCATCCCGTGTATACCACTGTGAGTGTGCATCTAATCCATCCCATGTGATACCATCTGCTGGGGGTACAACCTACCTTGGTCATAATGTCTGTGAGCTGTGTATCTAATCCTATCCGTTTATACTTTGGAGTGTGTTCTAATCCATCCCGTTGATGTATTTTATCGAGCGTAGATGTCAGATATGATGAGTCCCAGAGATCCTGGCACCAATTCTCTTTAGCCCAAGTTCCTTTAAGGGGCGTAGCTCAGGTAAACACGTACAAACCATGGAGTCCTCCTTCCCTGCAGAGCTCCGGCTTCATCTCTTGTCCAGGGATCTTAGAGGGGAACTTCTGAAGTGTAAATATTCGCTTTCCTTAGAGTTAGTCAGGAGTGGGCGTGTCCTCTGTCGACGGCTGATGAGGGGCGGGACTTTACGTCAGTCGACATCCAATGGGAGTGTACGTATAGTAAGGGGGCGGAGCCCATGGTGACAGACCCCGCCCTGGACACCTGGTGATGTATTTGATATGATGACGTACAGGAGAGGGCGTGTTTTCGGTGACAGTTCCCGCCCCGGAGTATTTGATGTGATGACGTCCATGATAGGGGCGTGGTTTCTCCGCCCCGGACACATGGTAGTTTTATGTGATGACGTAAATGAGAAGACGTGGTTTCAATGACAAGCTCCGGCCCAGACACTTCATGAAGTGTTTGATGTGATGACGTAGGAGAGGGCGCGGTTTCGGTGACAGTCCCCGCCCCGGATACCTGAAGAAAGTCTTGATGTGATGACTTGAGAGAGGGCGTGGTTTCGGTGATAGTCCCCGCCCCGGAGTAAATTGATGTGATGACTTGCAGGAGTGGGGGCGCGGTTTCTGCCACCGTCCCCGCCCCGGACACCTGGTGGAGTGTCTGGTTTGATGACGTACAGGAGGGGCGTGGTATCAGTGTCAGTCCCCGCCCCGGAGTAGTTGATGTGATGAGGTACTTGAGAAGGCGTGGTTTCAGTGACAGTCCCCGCCCCGGACACCTGTGCCGCCTATGATGTGATAACGTGCAGCAGAGGGCGTGGTTTCTTTCGCAGTCCCCGCTCCGGACACCTGTGCAGCGTTTGATGACATACTGGAGGGACGTGGTTTCGGTGACAGTCCCCGCCCCGGAGTAGTTGATGTGATGACGTACAGGAGGGGCGTGGTTTTGGTGGCAGTCCTCGCCCCGGACACCTGTGCCGCCTTTGATGTGAAGACGTCCCGCACAGGGCGTGGTTTCTGTCAGAGTCCCCGCTCCGGACACCTGTGCCGCCTTTGATGTGATGATGACATACAGCAGAGGGCGCGGTTAAGGTGACAGTCCCCGCCCCGGAGTAGTTGATGTGATGACGTCCAGCAGAGGGCGTGGTTTCTGTCGCAGTTACCGCACCAGACAACTGTGCAGCCAGTGATGTGAAGACGTCCCGGATGGGCGTGGTTTCTGTCGCAGTCCCCGCCCCGGACACCTGTGCCGCCTGTGATGTGATGACGTCCCGGAGGGGCGTGGTTTCCATTCACAGTCTCCACCCCGGACACCTGCGCAGCCTGTGATGTGATGACGTTTCCCGGAGGGGCGTGGTTTCTGTCGCAGTCCCCGCCCCGGACACCTGTGCCGCCTGTGATGTGATGACGTCGCGCACAGGGCGTGGCCTCCGGTGACAGCAGCAGCCGCTCCTCTCCCGGCCGCCGTCAGTCAGTCGCTGCGGGGCTGCGCGGCGGGTCGGGCTGTCAGTCGGAGTCTCCCCGGCAGCGATCATGGCGGTGAGCGGCAGCACGCAGAGCTGGGCTCGCCTGGACCCGCACCCCCACAAGGTGCCGGCCTGGAAGCTGGAGGTGCTCGAGAGGAAGCGGGCGAAGATGGCGAGCGCCGCCGTGTCCCGGGGCAAGGACTCGTCTCCAAGCCGCAAGACCCGCTCCCCGTCCCGGCAGAGCAGAGGCGGCGGCGGTAGCCCGGAGCGGCTGGTGCTGCAGGACAGCCTGGGGCCCCTCCATGAGAATCCGTTCATCAAGCAGGAGAAGGAGCGGCGGCGGCAGCACCCGCGGCGGCCCCAGCAGTCCCCGGGCAGGGCCACCTCCCCCATCCGGCACCTGCTGGACATGTACAGCCACGTCCCGGGCATGAGGACCATCCGAGCCGAGAACATCATCATCATCGAGTCCGAGCCCGGATACTTTGGCCACGTTGGCCATGGCGGTGGAGACCCCGTGGAGGAGCTGCTGGCCAAGAGGGGCCACACGGTGGCCGAGATCCGGGCGTCGGAGGTGGTCATCTACGAGCCGGAGGTCCCCAACGCCGAGCCCCCCAAGAAAGCCCCGCAGCCCCCGGAGAAGGCGGCGGCGGTGGAGCACGCCCAGGTCCTGGAGGAAGCCGGCCGGGTCAGCCGCCTCCTGGAGAAGTTTGACCACGGCCACAGCCATAGACCGGTGCGCTCCCGAAGCTTGGAGAACCTCCTGGATCGAGACAGCAAGCCCGTCCTGATGCCAAAACCGCCCGTCCTGGAGCGTCAAGGCCAAGCCCCCGTCAGCCGCTCCCCGAAACGGTCCGGAGAGCTGTCGCCCTCGTCGGCCTCCATCCTGGAGGAGGACAGCAAGCGCTTCCCGCTCAACAACCCCTCGTGGCTCCCGTCCAAGGCGCCCGCCTCGCCTTCTCTGCCGGACCCGGAGCTGTTCCATAAACGACCCTCCAGTCCCATGACCCCGAACTCGCCCGTCACCCCTTCATCGCCGGTGTCGCCCACCGTGGCCACGGTTAGGGGTAAATTCGAAGCAGGGCTAACCCATACTCATAACAACGTTCCTCCGTTGCCTAAATTGGGCAACGTGACGCAGAAGGTCGGCGGCAATACCATCCTGGTCAACCCCAGAGCCGGGCCGGCGAGTTGGGTGAAGTCGCCCACCATGGACGGAGAGAGAGACGGCACGCCCCTCACCAACGGGCACGTTGAGCACTCGGAGAAGAACGTCAAGGCCGGTGGCGGTTCTATCAGTATTCAAGATCTTCTGTCCAAGAGTAAGAGGCCCAAGGGCGCGGTGGCTCCTCGGTCGCCCGAGGGAAGCGGTGCAGTGCCATCCAATGAGATGCCCAACACTTGGAGGCCAAAGTCGGAGGCGGACCCAGCGAAAGTTTGTAGCGTCCCTCCCAAATCCAGTGCCACGTACTTGGAGAACCCATCCGCCGACCACTGTGATGACCAGGCCTTCACCAGTGCCACGCCGAGCCAGCAGCTGAGGGTCTCCGCTTCCACCAGCAGCAACGACTCCTTCGAGATCAGGCCCGCCCCGAAGCCGGATCTGGCCAGCATCCCGGAGGACGACGTCCAGGCGAAAGCGCTGGCCAACATTCGGATGCAGTCCAAAAATTCTTTCGTTTTTATCCCAAAAAATAGGCAGGTCCCTTTCGTCGCCCAAGAAGATGGGACGGTCCAGTCCGACGCTAAGCCAAAAAAGCGGCGCTCCCACCCTCAACGGCCCCAAAGTGGACAGCACGGACTCTCCTAGGAGAAACGGCGTCCGGTCAGATGAGGTCCAGGAAATGAGGGTCAATGGAGATGTAGAGAAGACGGTGAGTGCAGAGACTCTGAGAGCCGCCAGTGTACCCTCCTTGTCCGACTTTGACTGGAGAAGCGGACTCTTGCCATCCAGGTCGCCCACCCAAGGACAATCGTTTACCGATCTGGGGGCCGAGCTTGAATACTTCAGTAACGTTCAGCAAACGGACGGGGTGGACGTAGCCCCCAATGTGCCGGTGACCAAAATACCCGAGGAAGCGGCGAAACCCGACATACCGGTCACCAACATAGACGATCTGGTCAATCTAGAGGAGAACAAACCGGCCCGGAAGGTGGTGGAAGCGGCCACCCCGAGGCCACAAGCCGTCGTGTCCCCGATTCGCAATAAAGGAGGCAATACCTTCACGGTGGTGCCCAAGAGGAAACCGGTGACGGAGCAGGAGGCCTTCCGCACGCCCCTGGTGGAAGAGGACGAGGAGGAGGATCCGAGGTCTAAGAGGAAATCTTCTGATGGATCTGAGGCTCCTTACTCCGATCTCGGGGCATTGCTGAAGAAAAGGTATCCGACCGCGGAGGAGATCCAGGTCATTGGCGGGTACCAGTCGCTGTCCAAGTCCTGTCTGTCCAAGATCGGCTCCACCAGGAAAAAGGTAAATGATTGATAGAGAGCGCACATCGCCCGCACATTGCCGCGTCCGATCAATGATGATTACAGAAAGTCAAATATTGTCCGAGCGCGATGAGCTGACCCCAGCGACCTGCCGAGGAGGCGCTGTGACCAGGGGGCGCTGACCTCCTCTATTCTAGCTTCTAAGGCCCCGTTCACCCATTCCGACCCCCAACTCTGTTCATAGTCTCCACTAGGAGACTGTAGAGTATTGTAGCAGATCCAGTGTCTGGGCTACGGTCACCCAGTGTATAGGCAGCGAGGACTCGCGTCACCCACACTGGGGTTTGCCCCGAAAATAAAGTGGGGTCTGCCTTACTATTGTGTCTGATGCAGACACTGCGCATGTTCCCTAAATAGGGCGAATGTAGATCAATTAGGACAATGTCTGCCCTGCAGGAGTCAATGACCCCATCAGCCCTCGCCGCATTTATACAGTATTGTGACGAATAGGGAGACGAAAATGGGACGTGCATGTGGCCTCACTTTATTTTTCGAATTTTGTTTTATTCTTTTCTTTTTTTCTTCTTTTCTTTTATTATTTTCTTCTGTCTTTTTATTTTCTTTTGTCATTTTTTTCTTCCTTTTTTTCTTTTCATTTTATTATTTTCTTTTCTTTATTTTCTTTTTTCTCTATTTTTTTATCTTTTCTTTTATTTTCGTTTTTCTTTTTTGTTTTCTTATTTTCTTGTTTTTTAGTTTCTTCTTTTCTTCCTTTTCTTTTCATTTTCTTATTTTTTCTTTTATTTTTTTTTTCTTTTCTTTTTTCTTCTCTTTTCTTTCTTTTCGTTTTTCTTTTTTTTCTTTTCTTTATTATCTTTTTTCTTAACTTTTTTATTAATTTCTTGTTTCTTTTCTTTCCCTTTTCTCATTTTTGTATTTTTATTTTAACACTTTTTTTGCTTTTTAATTTTACATTTTTGCTCCTCTTCCTTTTTATACATCAGTCTGTGTGTGTACTTAAACGCATAATAGATGTGTATGTAAAAAAAAAAAATTCCACCCAATACTGTAGCGGGGGTCTGACAATCCCAGTGACTTCTTTACAATAAACATTGTCCTAATTGGATCAAGTTTGCCCTATTAAGTGAACATATATAAGGTTTCTGCATCGAACAGAAAAGCGCAGTGGATCAGACTTTTGTGCTTGGTGGAGAAACTGTATATGTTCACTAAATACAACCTGCTGATGACTCTCTAAGCTCAGTGACCACTTCCGTCTGAGAGCCTCCTACTTGAAGCCTGGCAATGGCGAGGTCCTGCTGATCAGTTTTAAGGTGTTTTCTTGGTCTCATGATGTCATCATGTGAACAGCAGGATGAGGACGGTTTAAATCCCAATTCAAATTTACGGTTTCTATATCGAACAGAAAAGCGCAGTGGATCGTGCCTTTGTGTCAGGTGGAAAAAACTGTTTACTGAATAGTGATTATATATATGTATTTTGTTGTTTCCCTATTAGTGAATTAGTGCCCTGCAGAGCTGGTTGGATATATATATACACACACACTACTCCCAAAGTTCAGGAGATTTCGTTTTTGGTTGAGATTTCTGGATGAACATAAAATGTGTTAAATTTTTTTTTAAATTCACTAAATGATCAATCTCTCCCCCGTAGAGGCGGGAAATGCCCCCGTCTCTCTCCCCCGTAGAGGCGGTAAATGCCCCCGTCTCTCCCCTTTAGATGCTCACGTCCAACTGTTCAGGGTCTCAGGACTTTCTGCACAACTTGCTGATCTCTAACAAGGAGCCTAATGGCAAAATTCCCAACAGGTGTTTGATCCCTGAATCACCCAATAGATTTACAGGATCAATGTGAATTGGGATGTAAACCGTCCTCCTCATCCTGCTGTTCATATTGTGACATCATGAGACCAAGACAACACCTTACAATGGATCAGCAGGACCTCGCCATTGCCGGGCTTTAAGCAGGATGTCCTCAGACAGAAGTGGCCACTGAGCTTAGTGTCACAGTCATCAGCAGGTTGTATCAGATACAGAGAAACTGGAGGGGGCACAGAAAGGCAAAGAAGTGGACGTCCTTTGTCTCCATCACACACTGATGAGCGCTTCATTGTAACCAATGCCCTGCGGAGCCGGAGGATGATGATGCCGCACAACTCCAGGCAGGTTTAAGGGATATGAGAGGCACCAAGTGTCACGTCAGACTGTTCGTAACTGGTTATATCAGTGGGGTCTGCGTGCTAGATGTCTTGACCGCACCACTAAGCACAGGCATCATCGTCTGGGCCAGGGAGCATCTAAGCTGGATGAGGGGCCAGTGCTCCTCAGGGCTGCTCAGTGAGGAAGGTCCATTCACTCTGAGCAGAAAGGAAGGAGCCAACGATGCTGGAGACGTCCAGGAGAGCGCTGTGCATCAGCCAGGTCAGGTACCGGTCAGGGAGAGCGCTCTGCATCAGCCAGGTCAGGTACCGGTCAGGGAGAGCGCTGTGCATCAGCCAGGTCAGGTACCGGTCAGGGAGAGCGCTGTGCATCAGCCAGGTCAGGTACCGGTCAGTGAGAGCGCTGTGCATCAGCCAGGTCAGGCACGGGTCAGGGAGAGCGCTCTGCATCAGCCAGGTGAGGTACGGGTCAAGGAGAGCGCTCTGCATCAGCCAGGTCATGTGCCAGTCAAGGAGAGCGCTGTGCATCAGCCAGGTCAGGTACCGGTCAGGGAGAGCGCTGTGCATCAGCCAGGTCAGGTACCGGTCAGGGAGAGCGCTGTGCATCAGCCAGGTCAGGTACCGGTCAGGGAGAGCGCTGTGCATCAGCCAGGTCAGGTACCGGTCAGGGAGAGCGCTGTGCATCAGCCAGGTCAGGTACCGGTCAGGGAGAGCGCTGTGCATCAGCCAGGTCAGGTACCGGTCAGGGAGAGCGCTCTGCATCAGCCAGGTCAGGTACCGGTCAGGGAGAGCGCTGTGCATCAGCCAGGTCAGGTACCTTTGCTGGTCGTCTAGCACACAGACCCTGCTGATGTAACCAGTTAAAATGTTCTGATGTGACACTTGGGGCCTCTCGCCTTCCTTAAACCTGCCTGGAGTTGTGCGGCATCATCATCCGTCTCCGCAGGGCATTGGTTACAATGAAGGCGCTCATCAGTCTGTGATGCAGCCAAAGGACGTCCACTTCTTTCCCCTTTCTGTGACTCTTCCAGTTTTCTCTTATACAACCTGCTGATGACACTCTGACACTCTAAGCTCAGTGGCCACTTCCGTCTGAGAGCATCCTGCTTGCAGCCTGGCAACGGCGAGGTCCTGCTGATCCATTTTAAGGTGTTGTCTTGGTCTCCATGTGAACAGCAGGATGAGGGGGACGGTTTAAATCCCAATTCACCTTGATCCTCTTAATGTATTGGGCGATTCAGGGATCAAACACCTGTTCTGTAGCGCCGTTCTATTCCACAGCGCTGTACAGGGATTGCCATAAGTCACATTGCTCCCTGTCCCCATTGGGGCTCATAGTCTAAATTCCAGGTTACCCGATCAGGATGTTGTGGGGGAGCCTGGAGGGAGCCCCCACCAACAGGCGGAGTATGTACCCACTATATAGATATGTGGATGCATCTTTTTCGCGCTGCGCCTCTTGTCTGGTTTCTTCTTTGCTGTCTCCTTCCCCAACTTGAAGGTGAATCTCTGTTTAACTATTAACCTGTAACTTGGTGCAAAGTTCAAAGCAGTAACAATAGGATAAAAAGCAGCGTCCCCAGTAAATGTCCGATAATCCGGCACCAGAGCTGCTGGACTATCGGCAGGATTGGGGCTGCTTCCTGGTGACCTGAAGCTCAGAGCCACTGACGCTCCGGCATTGGCGCGTCCTCTCCCGGCGCAGCGCCGGGGGTGCGGGTCCTCGCTGTCTATACTGTTCATGGCCCGGCTGCAGCGGGGACCTCGGGGTTATTTCCAGTCACAGTCAAAGCCGCTCATTACTACCTGAGTGTTATGAGAAATGGAAAGTTACTGCTCCCTTGTAAATTCTGCTTTTAATGATCCCCGCAGACAACTCTGCACGTGACACAGGGAGGATAGAGCGTCGCCTCATGTACAGCAGCAATATGGGAAGGTAACCCAATTAGGAAAGGATTTAAACCCCAGACGGTTAACTCCTGTGGGAACATACATTACTTATTATCTGATCCAGTTACATCTGTATTTTTCCTCCAGACTGCCTCATATTCTGCTGGTGCAGTCACTGTACATACATACTTATCCTGTATGAATCCGAGAAATTAAAACCTCCCTGTATTTAACCTCAGAGGCTGGCGTTAAAATATTTTCGGTAAAGCCTGGGTATAAACAATACGCAAAAAATTATCTGATTTTTTCCCAAGCCTCCTGAATTAAAACAAATCAAGCTTTTTATTTACTTTCTTGCTGGTGCAAAAATTCACGACAAAACTTATTTATCCTTGCTAAAAATGACCTGGAAGTTACATTTTCCTTTAAACTGGCAGAGGGGTTGCGCTCACTATTTGCTGGTGCAGTCACTTTACATACATTAAATTATTCCTGTACTGATCCTGAGTTAATCCTGTATTTTCCTCCCGAGCTGCACTCACTAATTTTGCTGGTGCAGTCATTTTACATACATTATTATCCTGTACTGATCCTGAGTTAATCCTGTATTATCCTCCAGAGCTGCCTCACTATTCTGCTGGTGCAGTCACTTTTACATACATTACTTATCCTGTACTGATCCTGAGTTACTCCTGTATTATCCTCCAGAGCTGCGCTCACTATTTGCTGGTGCCCGTCACTTTTACATTACATTACTTATCTGTACTGATCCTGAGTTACATCCTGTATTATCCTCCAGAGCTGCACTCACTATTCTGCTGGTGCAGTCACTGTACATACATTACTTCTCCTGTACTGATCCTGAGTTACATCCTGTATTATCCTCCAGAGCTGCGCTCACTATTCTGCTGGTGCAGTCACTGTACATACATTACTTATCCTGTATATTGACGGTTTACCCTTTTTAAAAACTCCGCAGGTGCCGTCCCGACTGGGGTCACAAACATTATTTTCCATTACAGGCAAAGGCCTCCAGTGGTAATGGGGGTCACAAGAAAAAGGCCTCCAATGTCGTGGCGGCTCCCGTGTGTAACAGCGGTACATTGGTGAATTGCAATGCAAGCAATTCTCTACCACTTTCTACAGTCAAGCGGTGTGACAGGTCAGCCGATACCACCGCCCCCACGCTGTCATCTAAAAGTGCCGATAAATCAAAAAATCTGCCTGTCAAGAAGTGCTGCTGCCCGTCCTGCCCTACGAGAAGGTGGAGGCGGCCAACCCGTCCGACCGGAAAGATTAATTATTTACCTGTGAAGAAGACCAAAATACTGCAAGTATGTGACACCAGAGGGTTTATGGAGGTCACAGAGACGACCCAACCAACCCTGGTGGCGCTGCCCAGGAACTGACTTGGTTCAGTTTAACCCAGTGATGACAAGAGATTGCACCCCCCGATATAGGGACCATGCTTGGAGCAATAACTCCTGAGCAGGTTGCACTCTGTGGCGGAACGCGCAGCGCTGGTACAGCAGGATCGACTGCAGACCTCTATAATTCATTATCTCCAAAGCTGTGAATGTGAAAAGCCAAGCAAGTGCCAGCGGACTGCGTGCCAGGACCTGCCGGAGCTACGGGCGAGGGCGCGGGCAGGCACTGGGCAGGAGTCTTTCTATCCAACTACTAGATCCTGAAGACTGGGGTCTATCCCGGTTGGGGCTTCAGAGTATAATACAGGATGTAGCTCGGGATCAATGCAGGATAAGTAATGTATGTACAGTGACTGCACCAGCAGAATAGTGAGCGCAGCTCTGGAGGATAATACAGGATATTGATCAGTACTGGAGAAGTAATGTTTGCACAGTGACTGCACCAGCAGAATAGTGAGCGCAACTCTGGAGGATAATGAAGGATGTAACTCAGGATCAGTACAGGATAAGTAATGTATGTACAGTGACTGCACCAGCAGAATAGTGAGTGCAGCTCTGGTTATGTTGTATCAATAAAAACAGGATGTAAAACTCAGGATCAGTACAGGATAAGTAATGTATGTACAGTGACTGCACCAGCAGAATACTGAGTGCAGCTCTGGAATATAATACAGGATGTACTCAGGATCAGTACAGGATAAGTAATGTATGTGCACAGTGACTGCACCAGCAGAATAGTGAGTGCAGCTCTGGAGGATAATACAGGATGTAACTCGGGATCAGTACAGGATAAGTAATGTATGTACAGTGACTGCACCAGCAGAATAGTGAGCGCAGCTCTGGAGTATATGGGAAAAGTGGTCATTTGTCAGCTTTACCTTAAATAGTTATAGGGAGGCATTTGGGTGATGTTTTCACGATTGGCTGAAGTAGTCCTGATACCAGTGCAGAACTCGTCACAGTGTAACAGTCTGTGGTGTTGTCAGGATGGACTTATAGAATTTTTCCATTCACAGACCTCTAGCAGAGGTCTAGGAAATATTGAGGAATCAATGCACAAAGTATCTGATAGCAGCAGCACTTTTTTTACTTGACAACCAGTGACCTAAAGTTTCAATGTGGGATTTGGCTGGTGGGTCCGTTGGGTGGAGTAGTCCTTTGCTTCTACTCTGATCTATTATAACCCGATCATTCTATGGTGCTGACCTATTCTGCGGTGAAGTTGCCTTTCATCATATAGTGCAGACATCTGCAACTTGTGGTTCTTCAGCTATGGAGACTGCAATTCTGAATTTGCTGAGAGTTGTAGTCCTAGTAGTCGCCAGCCACTGGTTTAGGATTTTTTAGCCACGAGGAGCCGTCTATGCACAAAACTGCAACTTGTAAATATTTGAGCAACTGGGAAAATAAGGGCCACACCCGGACTATAACCACCGTCGGATATTAATAGACGTTCACATGAGATAGAGAGCCAGAGATTGTATGGGAGCGGCGCAGCCTCCGAGCCTTTATCATTCAGCAACCGCCGCGGAAACCACAAGGCTCAGCTCTTATAATGAACAGCATATTATAACCTCTTAAAGAGACAGTCCATAATCCATATTACAGTCCATAGCTTCATAACTGATGGATATCCATAGAGAGGTTTCCAGAAAATGGCATGCTATAGAGTACACCCCCCACCCCAGTATGCTGTTTGAGACTGGAAAAGCTGTGTGGTTAGAATTTTGTAATCCTAAAATTCATAGGGCCCCATAGCAGATGAGAGATGGGGCCCCCACCACCTACTGATGGGGAACTGAAATGGCAGTGCAAGCTGCTATAGATAATACCGCCATATATCACACAACCCATACAGCAATGCAAGATAGCAGGAAGTCACCTGCTTATTATTCCCTACAAAAAGTACTATGTTCTTGCACCGCAATGGCCCCCTCAACTTCGGGGCCCATAGAGACTGCCATAGGTTTCCAGCAAAGACGTACGATTCTATAAATCATCCCGCCATATACCAGAGCACTCGTATAATACTGCTAAATAGAAAGCCCCTAACTTATTAATCACTATAAAAAAGTACAATGTTCTTGGACCTCAGTGACCCAACTCAACCTCAGGGGCCCATAGAGACTGCTATGCATATCCGTAGGGAGGTTTCCAGCAAAGATATACGATGCTGTAAATAATACTGCCAGAGAACTCGTATAGTACTGCTAAATAGAAAGCCTACAACTTATTTTTCAGTACAAGAAAAATAAAAAATACAATGTTCTTGCACCTCAGTGACTCCTGCAACATCAGGGGCCTGTAACGACTGCTATAGAGATCCCCAGGGAGGTTTACAGTGTACGATTCTATAAATCATCCCGCCATATACCAGAGCACTCGTATAATACTGCTAAATAGAAAGCCCCTAACTTATTATTCACTACAAAAAAAGTGCAATGTTCTTGCACCTCAGTGGCCCCAGCAACCTCAGGGTCCCATAGCGACTGCTATAGAGATCACTAGGGAGGTTTCCAGTGTACGAGGCTATAAATAATACCGCCATCTACCAGAGAACTCGTACAGTACACCAGCCTCCAGCTTGTTATTCCCTACCTTAGTGGTCCCATCAACCTCGGAGGCCCTTAGCCACCTGCTATGAGTATTAATAGGGAGGTTTCCAGCAATGGCATATAAGGCTATAAATACTGCCATATACCAGAGAACCAATAGTATTGTTAAATAGCAAAAAGCCCCCGACTTATTAATCACAACAACAACAAAAAGTACAAGGTTCTGGCACCTCAGTGGTTCCTGCAACCGCTATAGAGATCACCAGGGAGGCTTCTAGTGTACAGGGCTATAAATAATACTGCCATATACCAGAAGACTAATATAGTACTCCAGCTTATGCCTCAGGGCCCCGTAGTGATTGCTATGGCTACAGTTATGCCCAGGTTTGTAATCTATACTGGACACTAGTTTAGGAATGAATCTGGAAATTCCGGCCCAGGAGGTATTAGGACACGATGTGCCAACCAAATCTGTATCTAGCAGTATATCATGAAGGCTTTAAGGGAAGAAGTAGGCCCCATTGCCCTTAGCAACCAATAGGATTCCATATATTAGGATTCCAGAGCTGGTTTGAAAATGAAAGTAGATTTTTTTTTAAATTTATTTTGGGTTGCTATGGGCAACATGGCCCTTGTTCTGAGACTTCTGGGTAAAACAAAATGGAGTCCTGTGACTGCATACAGTGTAAGATGGGAGAGGCGGCCATTTTGTGATGTGAATTGTAGTAGGTGACCCACATTGCGATGACCACAACCAGACCCATTTGTGGTTTTCATAGCATACTTTTAACCGAACCATGAGGCCATTACCAGTTATGTGACGGGGAGATTTTTGCAGGAATAAGCGTGGTAATGCCGCAAACCACATGTGTTGGTCACTAACGTCGCAGTGTGTGATCGTACCCTGAGGCTACCTCCTGTGTGGCTTCCTTCACTATTAAACTGATATTACGGCAATACCAGCGCCACTCTTATCTAAAGGCCGTCTATGGTATTGCAGCTCATAGTTGGTTTATAAGAGACCCTAACAAGGGTATTGCTGTTTCTGGAAGAAAGCAGCCATGTTTTCCTACCACCCTTTAGTCTATCACTTGATAGAACAAGATGGCGGACCGGACGCAGTTGGCGGAGTTCCTTAACCAGACTTATTTTTAGTTTTTTGGGTGCCTGGCAGAATGCCAGGAAGTGATGGTACAATACCATCAGTGCCAGTGAAAGGTCAGCCCCGGCACGACGCCGCTCACCAGCTGTCACAGCACCCAAGCCTCATTGGGCTCACAGAGCATGCTGGGAGTTGTAGTGCTGAAGAGCACAATGGCCGCAGTCGGCTTCAGAGCAGGTTTCCCTGTGATGCTTTCGCTGGTGCCTCGCCCACCCGGCGGTAGCGATCGGAGAAACCAGATCTGGTGCTGTCAGCGCCTGCAGCACAATATTTTCACTACAGATAAGAATCTGACAGTGAAAACAGATCCCGGGGTGGGAGGCGGGTGAGGCAGCACCTGTGCTGACCGGGGGCACATACTTATCTACCTGTATAGTGCACGGTGTAGATCAGGTACATTAGAGGCTTCGTCCTGTGAAATATAAGCTTATAATGAACTAGTGATGTGACCTAAAATGGCTCTCCATGCTGGAATATATGTGTATATAATATGTAGGTATGTGGAAATATAGAGATTAAATATGCGCGTGTATATAATGTGTGTGGATATATAGAGATAAGATGTGTTTGTATAGAATATATATATATTTATTAGTGCAGGCATCCTCAAACTGCGGCCCTCCAGCTTTTGGGAAACTACAACTCCCATGATTCCCACTGGTATAGAGTATATAAATGCATGATGGGAGTTGTAGTTTAGCAACAGCTGGAGGGCCGCAGTTTGCGGATGCCGGTATTAGTGTATGAAGATTATATAGAAAATGAAAAAAAGCGGAGGGCTGTCTATGTGAACTACCTGTCAGGAAATTCAATAAAATTTTAAAAAAATGCGAAGGTGCTCACCTGATGTCGATGTGCCCGAAAATTGTAGATGGCACAACCGCCTCATATAATGACCCTTTTTGGCCTTATTAAGGGCCTCAAATGACAGCAGCCACAATAGGGCCAAGTGGTATTGGAAGACATTCGAGGAAAGAGATAGTAAGGCCCATTATAAAAAAAACAAAAAAGGTCTTATAAGATGCTGTTGTTACCAAACATACATTTACAGCTCTGAGGAATGGCTTGTTTAGCACAAAGCCAGTTTATGCCATTTAGTTTTATTAAGGGGCCAAATAAAATATATGTCTTTATTCTGTGCCCTCCCACAGGTTTTTTGCTTGCAGGAGAGCGACGGTCATTTTTGGTCTTATGTATGAAAACGGTCTTGCATGAATTTTTTGCCGTGCTTTGAGCCAAACAAACTGTCGGAGCCGTGTTCTATAGATGAAATGCCATACGCCAAAGCTAGGCGCAATCTACGGCTGACCTGACACCAAGTGAATGCGCCAAAGATGCAGGGAGAGGGGGTGCGCCTGGATAGTATGAAGTGCCGGAAATGTGTCAAAGGAGCAAAACTGTTGTACAAATCCATGCCAGTTTCATAGTGGCTGAGATGACTTTTGGCGCGGAGTGGGACACATGTATAAAGTGCTAGGATATGCGTACAGACGGTCGGATAATACACTATTAATAGAGGTAAAAGTGGCGAGTTGGCGCCAGGTTCATTCAAGTATGTGTATATATAGAGATTGTAAGGGCCTTATGTATAAATGAAATAAAAAATGGTCTAGTAGTAAGCCTGTCTGTTGTCCATAGCAACCAATCGGAGCTCGACTTTTATGTCGTATAGAGCGCTGGAAAAATGAAATTTGAGCTCTGATTGGTTGCTATGGACAACAGCCAGTCTTACTGCCAGACCGTTTCCATACATAAGGGCCGATACACACACCTATACAGAGATATACATGTGTTTGTTTCTGTGCCCTTCCCAAGTGTCTTGTATGACTGGAATGCTAGGAGAGAGAGAGAGAGATATTTGGCCGTATGTATGAAAACGGTCTTGCAGTAAGAATGTCTGTCGCCATAGTGACCGATCAGAGCCGATGGCGATCAATCAAAGCTCGACTTTTATTTCATAGAATGCTCTGGAAAAATGAAAGCTGAGCTCTGATTGTTTGCTATGAGCGCTGATTGGTTGCTATGGACAACAGACCTTCTTGCTGGTGGACGTTTTTTATACATAAGGCCATATATCTCTTCTAGCATTCCAGTCATACAAGAAACTCGGTAAGGGCATAGAAACACACGTGTGTGTGTGTGTGTATTGGCCCTTATGTATGGAAATGGTCTGGCAGCAAGACTGGCTGTTGTCCATGGCAACCAATTGGAGCCCAGCTTTCTTTTTCCGGAGCCCTATATGAAATGAAAGCTGAGCTCTAATTGGTTGCTGTGGGCAAGAAAGCCAATCGGAGCTCGGCTTTTATTTTCCCAGAACCGTATATGAGATGAACACTCTCTTGTTGCTCTGGGTTCTGATTGGTTGCTATGGGCAACAAAGACAACCTTTCATACACAAGGCTATATATATATATATAAACATATATATATATATATATATATATATACACATATATATATATATATAAACATATATATATATATATATATATATATATATATATATATATATATATATATATTATAGACCGAGATATACATGTGTGTTTCTGTGCCCTTCCCGAGTGTCTTGTATGAGTAGCCTGCTAGAGGTAATATTGGGTTGCCCAGCGCTCTGTGTGGTGCTTGGTTGATAATTCCAGTCCAAATCGGTTAAATATTATCAGCCGCACATATCTGACATTAATTGTCCTTCTATTGAGGTTCTATTGACTTTTCAGTATTTTTCAGTTGAATGGTTTCGGTCACAATATGAGAGATGTCGCGCCGGGCATCAGGAAAGATATTCCAGTATCCCGGCCGTGATTTTACACGTGGTGGCAGTATGTTCCTCGCGCCTCCCTGGGGTCGGTCGGCCTCGGCTCCTTCTTCACCTCCTCGGTCGCGGCCCCTTTGAAGAGCCCCGATGTTTATTTGATCGCCCTTTAACCTCTCGCTCCCGTCCCACTAACCGGGCGACATTCTCTGATTTAGCCTCTCGGAAAACAAGGCTAAGCCTTTAATCGGCTCGTACCAAGCGGGGCCGGAGTCCAGTGCCGACTGTGAGCGCTCGTGACGCCGCTCCTGGATTGTACGTTCTAAATTCTATGGACGGGTTATAAACCGCACAGATTACGGCGTCTAAATATAGAAACTATAACATAGTGACTGGTAATGACCCTGAAGTTCCAGGAAGATCATGTATGGAGGAGGTGACTGGGTAAAGAACAACTGCCAAGCGCCTCTGTGCCTCCGTCTTCCATCTGTGATACCAGATCTGCTGGGTGACTACTTCTTTCACACACCAGTAAGGTGCTGCAGGGTAGTCACCAGTTTCCAGCTGTGCATGTTGCTAGGCAACGGTTTGGCGGCTGCTGCTGAGTAGACACAGAGCTGGAAGAATTTTTTTCATAAGACGGTCTAATAGAAATTGCTTTGGAAAAAGTGGAGTTCCCCTTTTAAATTGAGTAATATGTGCATGGAGGAGCCCTGGTGAGCAGCAGTAGGACATCTAGGAGCTGGGTGCTAGAAATTGGTGCAAATTATGACACATACAGTCATATGAAAAAGTTTGGGAACCCCTATTAATCTTAATCATTTTTAGTTCTAAATATTTGGGTGTTTGCAACAGCCATTTCAATTTGATATATCTAATAACTGATGGACACAGTATATTTCCGGATTGAAATGAGGTTTATTGTACCAACACAAAATGTGCAATATGCATTAAACCAAAATTTGACCAGTGCAAAAGTAGGGCACCCCAACAGTAAAGTGACATTAATATTTAGTAGATCCTCCTTTTACAAAAATAACAGCCTCTGGTCGCTTCCTGTAGCTTTTAATCAGTTCCTGGATCCTGGATGAAGGTATTTTTGACCATTCCTCTTTACAAAACAATTCAAGTTCAGTTAAGTTTGATGGTCGCCGAGCATGGACACCCCGCTTCAAAGTATCCCACAGATGTTCAATGATATTCAGGTCTGGGGACTGGGACGGCCATTCCAGAACATTGTCATTGTTCCTCTGCATGAATGCCGGAGTAGATTTGGAGCTGTTTTGGGATCATTGTCTTGCTGAAATATCCATCCCGGCGTAACTTCAAATTCATCACTGATTCTTGTACATTATTCTGAAAATCGGGCTGATAATGAGTTGAATCCATGCGACCCTCAACTTTAACAAGATTCCCGTGCCGGCATTGGCCACACACCCCCAAAAGCATGATGGAACCTCCACCAAATTTTACAGTGGGTAGCAAGTGTTTTTCTTGGAATGCTGTTTTTTTTGGGACGCCATGCATACGCCTTTTTGTATGACCAAACAAACTCAATCTTTGTTTCATCAGCCCACAGGACCTTCTTCCAAAATGAAGCTGGCTTGTCCAAATGTGCTTTTGCATACCTCAGGCGACTCTGTTTGTGGCGTGCTTTCAGAAACGGCTTTCTTTCGCATCACTCCCCCAAATACAGCTTCTCCTTGTGCAAAGTGTGCTGTATTGTTAAACCGATGCACAGTGACACCCATCTGCAGCAAGATGATGCTGCAGCTCTTTGGGAGGTGGTCTGTGGTTTGTCCTTGACTCTTCTCACCTTCTTCTTCTCTGCCTTTCTAAATATTTTTCTTGGCCTCCACTTCTGGCTTAACAAAAAACTGTCCCTGTGGTCTTCCATTTCCTTACTATGTTCCTCACAGTGGAAACTGACAGGTTAAATCTCTGAGACAACTTTTTGTATCCTTCCCCTGAACAACTATGTTGAACATCTTTGTTTTCAGATAATTTGAGAGTTGTTTTGAGGAGCCCATGATGCCACTCTTCACAGAGATTCAAATAGGAGAACAACTTGAAAATTGGCCACCTTAACCCCTTAAGCCGAACGCCTGAAAATTTAGTTAATGACCAGAACATTTTTTTAGTTTTGGCCTCCTTGCATTTTAAACAGTTGTAACTTTTTTATTTTTTCAATGACGCAGTTGGATGAGGCCTCGTTTTATTCAAGACAAGTTTTTACTTTATAAGGGAATAGTTTAAGTACACTTATAAATAATTGCAGTATTTTTTTAATTTTTTTCCAAAATTCTTTTTTGTTTTTTTCATTTTTTTTTTACACCTTTAACTTTTCCCACATTTAAATAACTTGTTAGATTAATTCTACAGGTTATTACGGTCGTGTGGATACCAAATATGTGTAGGTTTTTTTGGGGCGTGAAATTTTATGTACAATTATTTTATTTTTAAAATTTATTTATTTTTATTTTATGATTTATTTTTTTATTCTTTTTTTTTACACTTTTTATGGTTTTTTTTTTACTTTTTTTTTGACTCCCATGAAGGGGAGAACTGTTTAACATTTTTTTAAATTTTTTTTTACACTTAGTAATGTATTAGCATATTCTTTATATGCTAATACATGCTAATCTGTGTCAGTCTGACACAGGCAGTGTTTAGGACAGCACACAGTCTGCCCTGGTCACTGGCTTCATACACAACAACTCTGGGGCCACGCTAGGTCCCCAGAGCTGTCTGTGTAACAAGCCGTTCCCCGGGCTCTGTCGGGTCACCGGGTGTTCCGATCACCCGACAGAGCAGGGGATCCCTTTGATTGCGCTGCGGTAACGCACCCCCGCAATCAAAGGGTTAAAGCATCGGGTTGCGGAGGTTTCCTCCGCTCCCCGATGCCTGCAGGACATTTCTCTGGGATCGGGGCTGTGTAGTTCAGCCCCCATCCCAGCGCAGCTGCGGCATCGGGCGCCGCAAACCCCGATGGGCTGCAGCGACGTCAAAAGACGTCGCTGCAGACGAACGACCCGCACCGGCCGCCATCAAAAGACGGTGCGCGGTCGTTAAGGGGTTAAATACCTTTTCTCATCATTGGATACACCTGGCTATGAAGTTCAAACCTCAGGTTAAAAAACCAATGTTGTGCTTCAGAAAGTCAGTAAAAAGTAGTTAGGAGTATTCAAATCAATAAAATGTAAGGGGACCCACATTTTGCACCAGTCAAATTTTGGTTTAATGCTATTGCACATTTTGTGTAAGTACAATAAACCTCATTTCAATATGGAAATATTACTGTGTCCATCAGTTATTAGATATCAAATTGAAATGGCTGTTGCAAACACCTAAATATTTAGAACAAAAAATGATTAAGATTAATAGGGGTGCCCAAAATTTTTCATATGACTGTATCTACTTCTGCTCCTAGCTTTGCTGGTGCATGGACAACCAAACGATGAGCCAAACTGAGGTGGCGTGCACCCTTGGATAGATTTGGCACAAGGCATGTATTTCTTAATAGATTTGACACATTTTACTCCAGTCCAAAGGAAAGTTAGTCTTAGGAAATTACCCCAAGGTGGGTTTTTTTGGGGGGGGGTTTATTTTTTTTTAATCTTCATGGTCTTAAAGGGGTTGTCTCACTACAGGGATCGCTGCTTTTTATGTTAAAGATCTTGCAAAAACAAGTCACTTTGCAGTATGTAAATTCAAAACCAAAAGTTTTACCGGCTCGCTGAATCCTAGACACACGGACTTGCAGGACCGCAAAAATTCATATGAAGAAAGAAATAGGATGTCCAGCGTCTTCAAATGCCATATTCTTTTATTAATAGTCCACGACAGCAACACAACGATGAAACACACTAAAAACACGCCAACGCGTTTCAGGCCATTACAGGCCCTTCCTCATGGCAGTATGTGTCCATTAACAGTGTCACACCTATTCCTAGATATCCCCTCTTGTATGGGCTGCATCAGCTCCTCAGGTCACTATAGCTACAGACCTGTTTGATCTCTCCTGATAGGCTGCCAGCATTGGTCGCTATAGCTACAGACCTGTTCTATCTTTCATGATAGGCTGCCAGTACTGGTTGCTATAGCTACAGACCTGTTATATCTCTCATGATAGGCTGCCAGCACTGTTTGCTATAAACTACAGTTTTATGCCAGAACAAGGGCCAGCTTTTAGAGCCCGAAGCGCGTAGGCTACGAGTTAGTAGCATTTTTACCCCCTGTACTTTGTAGAGCTATGTGACAATAAATGTTGCCTGTTTTTTGGAGTACATTTGCTGGATCCTACGTTTTTTGTTGGTTGAATAATGCTATAGCTACAGACCTGTGATCTCTCCTGATAGGCTTCCAGCGCTGGTCACTATAGCTACAGACCTGTTTGATCTCTCCTGATAGGCTTCCAGTGCTGGTCGCTATAGCGACAGACCTGTTCGATCACTCCTGATAGGCTGCCAGCACTGGTTGCTATAGCTACAGACATGTTTATTCTGTCCTGATAGGCTGCCAGTGCTGGTCGCCATGGCTACAGACCTGTTTGATCTCTCCTGATAGGCTGCTGGCACTGGTTGCTATAGCTACAGACCTGTGCACTCTCTCCTGATAGGCTGCCAGTGCTGGTTGCTATAGCTACAGACCTGTTGTTCTCAGCAGCTCCTCACTGCAGACCAGTAGAAGCCAGTAAACATGTCCCTGATTTCAAAACCAAGAAAACAGGACTGAAGTGAGATGAGATGAATTGATGAAGTGAGACAACCCCTTTAAGATCTCTGCTTGCTGTCAGGGAATGGCAATGTCCTTGGCTAAAAAGCAGTCCTTCTTTCACACAGCTGTGGTACGGTTCAGTGCAGATCTCAGCTGCTATCTTCATCCATTGCAACCTAGACCTACTCTCACTGTCGGTACAGTGTGTGAATCACTGACTGCAAGCAGAGGTCTTGAAATATAACAAACATGTACATATCACGCCTTCCAATGGGCAGCAAATAGCAGCTGTGGTCTCCGTTCTGCTGGGATATTCTCTGAACGGCGGCCTCCAGGGACGGGGTGGGTCTCCCTTATGGACTGTCTCGCCTATGCTTGTACGTCTACATTTGTGTATGTATTTGTCTATGTAAAGCACCCACCTCCGCCCGATGTAGGTGGCGACTATATTGGGACACACGGGCGCTATTACTTCTTCCTGGAGATGTTAGTTGCATCATTACAGGCGGAGAACAAGCTGCAAATTACTTAATCCCTTTACAATGACTGCAATCCCAAGTCACTAAGGGAGCAATTTGGTGGAGGTGCTGACAGCTGCGGTGTCATCCTGTGCGTCTATTCAGGGACCAAGCGGCGGGGGAACGTTGCGCATTGGGACCCACCCACCCGAGGGGCCGGGGGATGGTTGCGCGCTTGGACCCCCCTACCCGAGGGCGGGGGAACGGTTCGCCTTTGGGACCCCCCCGCCGATGGTTGGGGGGGGTGGCCCCCCACCCGCGAGGGCCGGGCGGTGCGCTTGGACCCCCCCCCCCTGAGGGCGGGGACGGTTGCGCGTTGGGATCCCCCCACCCGAGGGCCGGGGACGGTTGGCTTGGGACCCCCCCTACCCGAGGGGCCGGGGGACGGCGCGTGGGCCCCCCCCCCGGGGGCCCGGGGGGTTGCGCGTGGCCCCCCACCCCCCCCTACCGAGGGGCCAGGGGCGGTTGCGCGTCGGACCCCCCCACCCGAGGGGCGGCGGG
The DNA here is from genome assembly GCA_025379985.1 of Phyllomedusa bahiana. NCBI lineage: Eukaryota > Metazoa > Chordata > Amphibia > Anura > Hylidae > Phyllomedusa > Phyllomedusa bahiana. Next base: position 23,047 of record JAODAL010038597.1, read on the forward strand.
GACGGTTGGCCTGGGACCCCCCCGGGCGGGGTTTGGGCTTCGGTGGGACCCCCCTTTGGGGGTTTTTTGGACTGATTCTTAACAAATGGAAATTGTATTTTTTTAAAATGTTTTTTTGTTTCATTCGTTGTGTTTTAAACATCTTTTCAAGGTTTTTGGAGTTTTGGGTTTAACATTCACTTTTTCAAGGGCTGGTTACTTGTTGGTTCCCTTTTTCTATTAACCTTGGGGGTAGGTCGGTGGTGCCCCCGCCACCGGAGGCCGGGGCGACGTTAACCCCACCGTCGGGGCCGGGGCGGAGCGCGGGGCCCCTACCCGGCCCCATAGACAATGCATTATCTACGGCGCGTGCGCCGTAAATAATGTGCATGTCACTTTCCCCCCGCGGCGGATTCGCGGGGCGGAGAGGAGCGACGGAATCCACTGTTCTCTATGAGAGCAGTGGATTACCGTAATGACTCCGACGGATTGGCGCCAATCTGCAGCAAAATAAGCCGTGTGAACGAGGCCTAAGGGGACTTGAACATGCGATCGCTTGTACCATATACTGCAATACTTTTGTATTGCAGTATACAGTGATGACATTTATCTTCTTTGACCTCCTGTTTACCGGCACCAGCGTCTGCTGCTGGCTATAAACGACTGCCCTGTACCTACAGCGTACGGAGCGGGCTACACGAGCGGGTACATCCTGGCGCCCAAAGGGCTTAATATAATTGGGTCAGAGGATGAAATGTTCATCCTGAGCAGCCTGTTTCATGAGTGGATTGTGAAAGTGAAGATGGAGACCTAGGGAGAACAGGATGGGGACTAGAGCGGGTGGAGGGGTGTATTGTGAATTTTCAGTCATAGAGCTGATGCTCCATTGGTTATCTCCCCCCACCCCCCCATGTCTAGGTCTGTGACCTCATTCCAGGATAAGCCCCTTTTTTCGGACATAAGCTGCTGGATTTCCGTGATGCCAGGTCCAGCCGTGGGATTTAGCTCGCCCCGTAGCACGCTCCGTCCAGTAATAACTAGTAAGCTGCGTCCAGGGCAGTTGGGGTCTGGCTGACCACTATGTTCCCGCACCATAATTAACCTTAATTCTTAAGTCTCTGCTGATTTAGGTTAATGCCGGGAGAAGATCTGACCTCACAAGCGCTAAATCGGCCCAGATCACGAAACAGCAAGCACTGCCCCGAACCATTGTTTCCTATCTGATCCTGGGAAAGCTGGGTGATCATCACAATGGCCTCCATGAGGTTGTCAGGAAGCTTAGTACATATCGGAAAGAGTCTTGATGGGAAAGTCAGGTGGTAGAGTAGTACAGGAGCGGTTATGGCAGCCATGTTGGTTATCACCCAGGCACGGAGTGGTCTGAGGACAGGATTGTGTAGACTGGATACAGTATTGACCATGAGGGATGACCCATGGGGGGGGGACGATGCCCCTCCACCTCTGTTTTTGTGAGCCTGGTGTAGTTGCCTGGCATCCGGGTCATGGGAACACGGTGCAGCTGACGCATTCCTCTCATTCCACCGATTTCTCATTAAATGGGTCAGGAAGCTCTACGTGAGGCCAATGCACAATCATTACCAACGGGGCCTAAAGCTGAGAGCAGAGCCCTCCCTGAACATGCCAGTAAATTTAAGTCCCTCAGTCACCCCCTTCTCTCATGGTTTTTAAAAATTTCCATTTGGCTGTTTTTCTAGCTATCTGTTCCTGGGAAAGCTGGGTGACACCTCTTTTACATAACCATCAATACAGATTGTCACAAAGTTCCTGATCTGTGCTGGAGCCTAATTATGTGCCCATCAGTACTTTACGTTCCTGCAGGTAAACAGGGGGTTGCCCCATTTTTCCTGCTGCCCTGAACAGGGGGTCTTCTCTTATTTCGTGCAGCCCTGAGCTTTGAGGTCGCCCCGTCTTTCTTGCTGCCCTGAACAGGGGGTCTTCTCTTATTTCGTGCAGCCCTGAGCTGGGAGGTCGCCCCGTCTTTCTTGCTGCCCTGAACAGGGGGTCTTCTCTTATTTCCTGCAGCCCTGAGCTGGGGGTCGCCCGTCTTTCCTGCTGCCCTGAACAGGGGGTCTTCTCTATTTCCTGCAGTCACGAGCTAGGGGGTCGCCCCGTGTGTCTGGCAACCCTGAGCAGGGGGTTGTCTCTATTTCCTGCAGCCATGAGCTGGGGGGTCGCCCTGTCTTTTCTGTTGCCCCGAACAGGGGGTCGCCCCGTCTGTCCCGTACCCCTGAGCCGAGGCGAGGCGGTCGCCCCGTGTGTCTGGCAGCCCTGAGCAGGGGGTCGTCTTGATTTCCTGCAGCCCTGAGCTGGGGGGTCGCGCCGTCTTTCCTGCTGCCCTGAATAGGGGGTCGTCACTATTTCCAGCAGTCCCGAGCTAGGGGGTCGCCCCGTGTATCCGGCAGTCCTGAGCAGGGAGTCTTCTCTATTTCCTGCAGCCCTGAGCTGGGGGGTCGCCCCATCTGTCCCGTAGCCCTGAGCCGGGGGGTGTCACCCCTTGTGTCCGGCAGCCTTGAGCAGGGGGTTGTCGCTATTTACCGCAGCCCGGAGCTGGCCGGGTGCCCAATTTTCCCTCTTGGTGAATCCTCCGCTTCTGCCCAATCTTCCACTTCTTTGCTGTGACAGTCGGTTGGTTGCGGAGTAGGGAGACGCTTGCTTGCATTGAAGGAAAGAAAGAGCTTATTGTGAGGAACACATAAGGACACTTGTTCAGAGTCATCCTTTGCCCCAACTGATGCCATGTACAGGGACGTGTCACAGGATCCATGCCTGCGGGGGGCGCAAGTCTAGGAAACCCCTAGAGCAGCTCTGGCACCATGACAGCTCTATTCATAGATCCTTCAGCTGATGGGTCTGCATTCACCTCCCTGTGGGCTTCAGTGCTGAAATCTCCCATCAGTGTCTGCACAGAACTTGCTCTCATTCTGGAAATTGTGGTCTTTAAATTCGGCCGCAGTGATGAACCATACAAGTTTTCTGATGTAGAAAAGCTTCCCCCTGCAGAACTGGAAGTCGACTGTAAATATGTCTTAACAAACTTGCTGACTGTTTCCATTATCAACTAGTAATGTATTTACAGTGACTGCACCAGCATAATATTGACTGCATCTCTGGAGTATAATAAAGGATTTAATACAGGATAAGTAATGTATGGTACACAGTGACTGCACCAGCAGAATAGTGACGCAGCTCTGGAAAGGATAATACAGGATGTAATGAGGATCAGTACAGGATAATAAATGTATGTACAGTGACTGCACCAGCAGAATAGTGAGTGCAGCTCTGCAGGATAATACAGGATTAAACTCAGGATCAGTACAAAGGGTAAGTAATGTATGTACAGTGACTGCACAAGCAGAATAGTGAGTGCAGCTCTGGAGGATAATACAGGATGTAACTCAGGATCGGTACAGGATAAGTAATGTATTACAGTGACTGCACCAGCAGAATAGTGAGCGCAGCTCTGCACCCGCTACTTTGCAGGAGCACTGAGGCATGCTCAGATTTGTTGAGCCACAGTCTGCTCTCGGAGGCTGGGTGGACTTTACACTTGGGTTACTTCAGAGCGACCCTCACGGAGACTCTGGGCTAGAAGCAAATTATATCAGGAAACTGCTCAACCAGCAAATACCTCCAATGTTCCTCCTGTCAGACATTGCCCCCGCCGCAGCGGTTTTTGGCAGCCTGTATTGTATGGGCACCACCTGGTGCCCACCGCGGCACACCACTGGCACATTACAGGGCAGCGGACTAGGGAGGCTTGTGCGTACAGAGCAGGTACAGATGGCACCTCTATGGATATGTGCCGCATGCAGGGCTGAACTTAAAGGGATCTATACTTCTATAAAGTTCTGCAACTTTTGCTTTACTTTTGTGCTTTAAATCTTTCCCCCTTTTTTTTTTTGCAATCTCTGCTTGCTGTCAGTGAATAGAGAACATTCTTTACCGACAGGGAATGAAAAAGTCTCCTGCTCACACATCTGCTGGGTTGTTACAGCCTGGGCAGCGGCACAGATCACTTTCCTGTCCTAGACTCTAAGCTGATTGTTCTTACCTACACTGACACATTGTAACAAACTGCAGCTGTATAAGCAGAACCAGGTAAAGATGTATGTAAACCGTGCAGAAAGCACTAGTACTACTGTAACAGAACTGCACCATGTTTATTGCTAAAGTGAAATGTTTCCATTCTATGACAGCCAACACTGATCTTACTATATTTATACTATGAAAATTCCTTAAAGTCTAAAAGAAATTCTGTTATCGGTTCACTGACAATTTTTAATTCAACCATTTTCATCCCCAAATTTTAAAATGAAATGGGCCTCATTTATCAAAACTTTCTAACTCACAAAACTGTTGCCCATAGCAACCAAGCAGAGCTCCTAACAACCAATCGGAGTGCGGCTTTCATTTTTTAAACTGCTGTGGGAAAATGAAAGCTGAGCTCTGATTGGTTGCTATGGGCACGAAATGGCTGCTATAAGCTCTGGTTGCTATGGGCACGAAATGGCGGCTATGAGCTCTGGTTGCTATGGGAACTAAATGGCTGCTATGAGCTCTGGTTGGTTGCTGTGGGTGCTAAATGAAGGCTGAGTGCTGACTGGTTGCTATGGGTACAAAATGCTGGCTATGAGCTCTGGTTGCTATGGGCACGAAACGGTGCTATGAGCTCTGATTGGTTGCTATGGGCACTAAATGGCGGCTATGAGCTCTGGTTGCTATGGGTGCTAAATGGAGGCTATGAGCGCTGACTGGTTGCTATAGGCACGAAATGGTGGCTATGAGCTCTGGTTGCTATGGGCACTAAATGGCAGCTATGAGCTCTGGTTGCTATGGGTGCTAAATGGAGGCTATGAGCGCTGACTGGTTGCAATGGGTACAAAATGGTGGCAATAGGCTCTGGTTGCCATGGGTGACCAGGACAATCTTACTGTTTTGTAAATGAGGCCCAATATCTACTTGGAGGCCTTTTCTGTTTTTTTGGAGAAGCAGGGTCACCCCTAACATGGCTGCCATTACAAGAGTCATCCCGACTTTACCTGTCAGATTGTTAAAAAATTGTGTAAGGCTATTGTACTAAGGAGTCTGGGAAAGCTGGGTGACAACTTACATGGCCGCCATTACAGGGGTTGTCGTCCAGCAATTGTGAAGTATTGTGGTAAAGAGTCTGGGAAAGCTGGGTGATAACGCTCTGTGGGGGCAGCCATAATGGTTTTCACACTGCTTTTCCAGAATTGGATAGAACTGGTTAGTGAATGGACTGTTCAGTAGCAGGGGACAATGTCAGGTTGTTCAAAATTGTATGAAACTATTGTGTTTAGTATGGGACGGCTGGGTGACGACAAACATGGCCGCCACTACAGGGTTCGTCGCCCATCAATTGTGAAGTATTATGGGAAGGAGTCTGGGAAAGCTGAGTGACGGCAAACATGGCCGCCATTGCAGGGGTCGTTGCCCATCAATTGTGGTAAGGAGTCTGGGAAAGCTGGGTGACAACAAACATGGCTACCATTACAGGGGTCATCGTCCAGCAATCTGGAAGTATTGTGGTAAGGAGACTGGGGAAAGTAGGTGACAACAAATATGGCCGCCATTACAGGGGTTGTCGCCCAGCAATTGTGACGTTTTGTGGCAAGGAGTCTGGGAAAGCTGGGTGCCTGTAATGGCGGCCATATTGGTTGTCACCCAGCTTTCCCAGACCTGGATATAGTCAGTGAATGGACTGCTTAGCGGCAGGGGACGCTTCAAGGACTCGCAGGGAGGATGCGGAGCGGCCGGCGGGCGTGAATCCCGTGCTGCTCTCACTTTCAGGATCTGGCGGCAGTCAGATTAGGTGGCACAGGCGGGTTTCGTTTGCAGACCGACCAGCAATAATTGATAAGCCGGGGTTAAAGGTCACCGTGCCAGACACGGCCCCGCGCTGAGATGTGATTCCTGCTCAATAATTCAGCGCATGGAGCCGGAGGAGGAAGGAGGGGGGGGCACAAAATTTCCCCCCCCCCCCCCCCCCCCCCCCCTAATGTCGGTGACAACCAATAATGGCCGCCATGACAGGCCCCAGACGTGAGCGAGAAACTCCGCCTGGTGTGTGCTGCCAATTCTTGACGCAAGGAAACTCTTCATCTGTGACCGAACTTCTTGGAACTTTTTGTCCTCGATCATAAGACGCGGTGAGACCATTGTACAGTAATCTCCAGGAATTGTGCACTACTGAGCTGGTGTGTATCCAAACCTCTAATGATGTGATACCATCTGCTGAGCTGTGTATCTAATCCTATCCTATGTGATACCGTCTGCTGAGCCGTGTATCTAATCCTATCCTGTGTGATACCGTCTGCTGAGCCGTGTATCTAATCCTATCCTGTGTGATACTGTCTGCTGAGCCGTGTATCTAATCCTAGCCTGTGTGATACCGTCTGCTGAGCCGTGTATCTAATCCTACCTGTGTGATACGTCTGCTGAGCGTGTATCTAATCCTAGCTGTGTGATACCGCTGCTGAGCCGTGTTCTAATCCTGCCTGTGTGATACCGTCTGCTGAGCCGTGTATTTTAATCCTATCCTGTGTGATACCGTCTGCTGAGCTGTGTATCTATCTATCCTGTGTGATACCGTCTGCAAAACCCTGTATCTATCCTATCCTGGATAACTGTCTGCTGAGCCGTGTCTCTTTTTCCTATCCTGTGTGATCTGTCTGCTGTGCCGTGTATCTAATCCTATCCTGTGTGATTGCTGTTGCTGAGCTGCTGTATCTATTCCTATCCTGTGTGTACCGTCTGCTGAGTGCTGTTTTCTAATCCTATCTGTGTGATACCGTCGCTGAAGCTGCTTGTATCAATCCTATCCTGTGTGATACTGTCTGCTGAGCCTTGTATCTAATCCTATCCTGTTGAGTCTGTAGACTGCATTGAGCTTGTGTAGTAGTGTAGGGAGATGGCGTGTTTGGGGTTGTTGCCTCTGACAGTTTGGGGACGCAGCCCCCTCCTGCGGCGCATCGTCCTGTGATGAGTCAGTGGGATGAGGCTCCTCTGTGGTTATAACCTAAGCCTCCTGTCACTCACACAGATCTGCTCGCACCTTGTCAGCCCCACCTGTGTCATCCCGGGCGGCCTGTACCTGGAGGTGATGGGACCGGACTGGAGGAGGGAGCTTGCTCCAGGGGCATCTCCCAGCTCACCTAGACCTGAATGGGGGATGTGCTGGGCCGTGCACTGATGGAAAAAGCAGCCGATTTGCTATTCTGGACTCTGGAAAAGCTGGGTGACTGCAGGAGCTGGAGCTGTGCCGTCACCTGGCGTCTCCAGAAACAGCCGAATTATTTGGTCTCTGCTCGGTTATATCTTTCCTGCAGTGCTGAATGGTAAAGTCGAGCAGTGACCGCTACATTTATGCTCTTCAGGAGCCTAGAAAAGCTGGGTGATCTCCCCCATTGAAGACTCATTGGCTGCACAATATCGTCTGCGGGAGTCATATTGATTGCCGTCCTGCTGTCATGGAAACAGATTGCAATTTAGTGTTGGACTGTGGTGTTTGGGGTCCTCCAGTTGGGTTGATATTATTTAGCTTTCCAGCAGTCTAGAGTGGCAGGGTAAATGCACCAGTCCTTCCCCCTTCTCATGTAGGATTTCAAATGGCGTCTTCTGGACTTTAGGGAAGCTGAGTGCAGGAGTGGAAAATGTTTTGATGGACGGACACGGCGGAGGGGGCCGTGGGGGACGGGAAAGGACACGGCGGAGGGGAACCGTGGGGGCGGACGGAACGGCGAGGGGGCCGTGGGGGACGGACGGACACGGCGGAGGGGGACCGTGGGGGACGGACGGGACACGGCGGAGGGGGACCGTTTGGGGGGCGGACGGACACGGCGGAGGGGAACCGTGGGGGACGGACGGACGGACACGGCGGAGGGGAACCGTGGGGGACGGACGGACGGACACGGCGGAGGGGAACCGTGGGGGACGGACGGACACGGCGGAGGGGGAACCGTGGGGGAGGGACGTACACGGCGGTGGGGGACCGTGGGGGACGGACGGACACGGCGGAGGGGGACCGTGGGGGACGGACGGGGCACGGCGGAGGGGGGACCGTGGGGGACGGACTGGGAAAGGCGGGGGGACCGAGGGGGACGGCGGAGGGGAGGGGGACCGAGGGGGACGGCGGAGGGGAGGGGGACCGAGGGGGACGGACGGACACGGCGGAGGGGGACCGTGGGGGACGGCTGACACGGCGGGGGGACCGTGGGGGACGGACTGACACGCGGATGGGGGCCGGGGGGACGGACGGACACCCGGGGGGGGGCGTGGGGACGGCGGACACGGCGGAGGGGGGCGTGGGGAGGACGGACACGGCGGAGGGGCCGTGGGGGACGGACGGACCGGCGGAGGGGGGCCTGGGGGAGGAGGACACGGCGGCGGGGAGCCGTGGGGGACGGACGGACACGGCGGAGGGGCGCCGTGGGGGACGGACGGACACGGCGGAGTGGGGACGGGGGGGACGGACGCACACGGCGGAGGGGAACCGTGGGGACGGCGGACACGGCGAGGGGAGCCCTGGGGGACGGACGGACACGGCGGAGGGGAACCGTGGGGGACGGACGGACGGACACGGCGGAGGGGAACCGTGGGGGACGGATGTATACAATGGAGGATAGATATAAAAGATATGGGATGGACGATACAAATTACATAGATAGATATGGGATGGGGAGATCTGTCGCTATTCCCCAGCTTTCCTGCTCTCCTGTACGGCGTCTCTCCCTGGTGCTTCCTGCCGCTGTGCATTGCCGGCTGTGATCCCCTGTGGAGGGCACTTGTGGTCTCGTCTTGTTCTCTGTTATCAGCTTAAGAGCCTTGAAGTTAATGACTTCTCAGAAGTTGCTGTAACCTGACCGGTGCCTTGAAGCTTAATGGAGAGACTCTGTGCCCCTCGAGGAGGTCTGTATCTGCGGCTCCAGAACAGGGTATAATCCATGCCCGGCATCCACCAGACGGGGCCTGGCGGATCTGCTGCAGATTTTGCTTGTGGATTTATTGCAGATTTTACTGCAGATCTTTGTCTTATATCTCTGTGGTGCTGTTCCTCTGTTGTTCCTCCTGGAAATATATTGCTGAATCTGTCAGCTGGGTGTAACAAATTGAGGGTGTGTCCTGCACAGTTTGACATTGTCCAATCAGAGCTGACAATTCCAGGAGGAGTAACAGAGGAACAGCACAACACAGAGGTATAAGAGAAGAGGCTCCAGAATTGGTATTGCTCAGGGAACACAAGGATTTACTAAGAATTCTGGAGCCTCTTCTCTTCTATCTCTGTGTTGTTCCTCTGTTATTCCTCCTGGAATTGTATTACTGCATTTGTCAGCTGGATGTTACCAGTTAGGGGTGTGTCCCTGCACAGTCTGACATTGTCCAATCAGAGTTGTCGGTCAGTGTGTGCAGGGAGTTGGTAACGCCCATCTGACAGATTCAATTATACATTTCCAGGAGGAATAACAGAGGAACAGCACAGAGATATAAGAGAAGAGGCTCCAGGATTATTTCACTGGGGATTTCCTAAGGATTCCTCAGCCTCTTCTCTTATAACTCTGTGTTGTGCTGTCCCTCTGTTATTCCTCCTGGAAATTCATTTTACCAATCTGTCAGCTGGGTGTTACCAGTTGGGGGCGTGTCCCTGCACTGTCTGAAATGGTCAAATCTGAGTTGTCGGTCAGTTTGTGCTGGGTGTTGTTAACGCCCATCTGAAATATTCAATTAAACATTTCCTGGTGTAATAACAGAGGAACAGCACAACACAGAGTTAGAAGAGAAGAGGCTCCAGGATTGTTATATCACAGGGAACACAAGAATTTACTAAACCAGACCGGTCAGGAGACGTCACAGGGGCTCTTCGAAGGGAACGTGTCCCAAAACGAGACCCTATCGGAGCCCTCTTGGCCAATGAGTAGAGGTCACGTGACTATGGGGGTCTTCAGACCTTCTGATTGACCCTCCAAGGGGCTGTTTAGCACCAGGTGTGGCCCCTCAGGTGTTCAGCTCTGGTAGTGACATCAGTCGGATGTCAGGAGGAGGGGGCAGTTTTGCAGGTTTTGGGGTGTTCCCGTCTTAGAAGCCCATTTAGGGGGTGTCCTCTGATTCCCCGCCGCCTCCTACATGATGGGACTGACGCCAGCCTCTGTGTTACGATGCGTCCCCGCTGGTTTCTTCGCCTCGTAGCCTGCGGTCGGCGTTACTATGGAGGCCAGGGGTTTGTTGTTGCTCGGGGAGAAGGGAGAGCGTCACTTTTGGGGAAGTTGTGATTGGAAAGTTCTGCTCGGCTGTTTACTGAAGCATCAGCTGCGTTATCCTGCTTTGCATCGAGCAGGCGGAGGTTTCCTGATTGTCACCGCACCAGTATGAATACCAGTTATACTGGGAGACACCACTGATTGCCGCCATCACACGGGCACCGGTCTGGCACAGTCCTATATTGAGCAGCTCACCCATTGCTTCTGATATTGCATTCATGCACCAGGCAGATCAGGATGAACTGTCCTATATTGAGCAGCTCTCCCATTGCTTCTGATATTGCATTCATGCACCAGGCAGATCAGGATGAACTGTCCTATATTGAGCAGCTCACCTATTGCCTCTGACATTGTATTCGTGCACCAGGCAGATCAGGATGAACTGTCCTCTCAGCCATTGCCTCTGGCATTGCATTCATGCACCAGGCAGGTCAGGATGAGCAGTCCTATATTGAGCAGCTCACCCATTGCATTCCTGAACCAGGCAGATTAGGATGAGCAGTCCTATATATAGCAGCTCGCCCATTGCATTCATGAACCAGGCAGATCAGGTTCAGCAGTCCTATATATGGCAGCTCACCCATTGCATTCATGAACCAGGCAGATCAGGATGAACAGTCCTATATATAGCAGCTCAGCCATTGCCTCTGGCATTGCATTCATGCACCAGGCAGATCAGGATGAACAGTCCTGTACAGACCCGGGATCAGGTCGGGCTGCTGTGACGTCAGTGTTAATCTCCTGTGTGTGTACATGGTGACCCGGCCGCCCCACGCTTTATCTGCACTGAAAAGTTTGCTGAAGGTGGAGCCGGAGGCCGGGTCTCAGAGGAAGCGGGAGGTCAGGTCATTTTCCCGTCCACAGATTCATTTCCTGTAATAAACAATGCGGGACACGGGGAAGAGGGCGAACGGCCGCCCGCAAATGTCTGTCCTGTCCTTTATTTGGGTCCAGGCACCTGTGGACGTTCCCTTGGCCCAATGGGATCTCTAGAAGGACTCCATCATTAGAGAAGTACACAAAAATCTAGGCCCTCCCCAAGCACAACCCTTATATTGTACTTGATTATGGGCCCTGCTCCCTCTTTTTATACTGTGTGAAAGATGACTACTACTAACCACTACCACCACCATCATCCTCGCCAGCACTAGTATTACTACCATGATCACTGCTACTTCCATCACCACTACTGCTACCATCATCCTCACAATCCTTTATTATCTCCACAGTTAATACTGCCATCATCCTCGCTACTACTACTGTCATCATCCTCTACTATTATCTCCACAGCTAATACTGCCATCATCCTTGCTGCTACTACTACTGTCATCATCACTGCTACTACTGTCATCATCCTCTACTATTATCTCCACAGCTAATACTGCCATCATCCTTGCTGCTACTACTACTGTCATCATCCTCTACTATTATCTCCACAGCTAATACTGCCATCATCCTTGCTGCTACTACTACTGTCATCATCACTACTACTACTGTCATCATCCTCTACTATTATCTCCACAGTTAATACTGCCATCATCATCACTACTACTACTGGCATCATCCTCTACTATTATCTCCACAGCTAATACTGCCATCATCCTCGCTACTACTCCTGTCCTCATCACTACTACTTCCATCACCAGTACCATCTTCCTCACAATGATTAGTACTTCAATCAAGAGTGACATCATCCTCGTTACTACTCTTCTAATACTGCCATCATCCTCACTACTACTCTACTAATACTGCCATCTTCACTACTACTACTGCCACCATCCTCACTACTACTTCCTTCATCCTCACCTCTACGACTACCACCATTACTACTGCCATCATCACTGCTACTACCACCACCACCACTATTACCACTACTTTTACCACCACTACAATTACTCCTACCACATCACTACTACTATCGCCATTGCCACCACTACAATTACTACTACTACCATCATCACCACCACTACTACCACCATCACTATTCCCATAACCACCTCTACTACTACCACCACTGTGAGGGCCAAAGCTCAGCAGTGGTTGAAGTAGTCCGCAATGGTTGCGTCCGCTCGGTATCGTAGGTGGCCTCAACCTCCGGTTCATTCACGTCTCTACCTGCTCGGATCCCATCAGATAAAGTTTTCCTGGAGGCAAGGTCCGGATCCCAGTGACGACCTCCCCTCCAGGACCCCATGAAGGCGCCATAGCTGTGGCCACCATGATTGTCCCCACTACAGTGCGGTGATGCTCTGGAGCTGGGGTGTCAAACTGCGGCCCTCCAGCTGTTGGGAAACTACAACTCCCATTATGCATTTGTATAATCTATAACAGTGGGAATGATGGGAGTTGTAGTTTCCCAACAGCTGAAGGGCCGCAGTTTGACACCTGTGCTCTGGAGGAAGGTGCCGCCTGGGCCACATCCTCAACCCCTAATACCTTGACGAAACAACCAAGCGCAGCCAAGCAGATCCCCTCCAGCAGTGCCCGACTTATTGGGGCGAGCTTATCCTCCGGCAGTGCCCGACTTATTGGGGCGAGCTTGTCCTCTGTTGGGGACGGCTGCCACCCGGGGCTCCACGTGTGAGAGATGCCAATGCGGTTCGAGCTTCTTACAGCCACTTTTTTGGATAGTTGGTTAAGGGACCATCTCCAAGCCCCAAATTTTGGATAAAGCTGAAACTTCTCTCAACTTAAAGATGTGTTGAACATAGGAAATTTGTTCCTTGAAGGAGCCTCATGGCGGCCAGCGGTGCCGCCAGTCTCCATCACAGTGCCTGGGATTTCTGATTGTTTTGTATCAGAAGATACAGATTGGATGGAATACCCCTTAAAGGGGCAGTATATAGGCAGGATCCTATTCCCCAGTAGTATTTCGGATTCAACCTGTGTCAAGGCTAAGGTGATGAAGGCATAGGCCATTGTCCACAAGTCACGTCCTGCGGAGCCGTTTGCTCAAGCAGGTGGCCTTGTAGCAGCAGCCTTTTGTTTCTCGCGTTCCTGTCCCTTTATGTGACACGGCTGTGTGTACGGAATGATGTCAGGGGTATGTATAGTCAATGACCGCCCTTGTACTGGGCTCCAAACAGGCGTGACTTTGGACAAAAGCAGAGTTTCTGTCACTTTTTATCTTCACAAAGGTCACCCAGGTGTGTGGCTAAATTTGGAACAATGCCTGGCCTTTGTCTATAAACACTTTTCTATTGTCCTATTTTAAATGGACAGCATCTCCCTGCTGCATGATATCCTGTAAAGGCTTGAACTGCATAAAAGTACCCTTTAATTCACATTACAATATACATTTATTACCTGCAGTACCACTTTCCACCACTCTTTTGCATAGAGTCCAATGCAACAGCGCCACCACTTTTGCAGATTACATTACAATATACATTGATTACCTGCAGTACCGCTTTCCACCACTCTTTTGCATAGATTTCAATGCAACAGCGCCACCACTTTTGCAGATTGCATTGAAATATACATTTATTACCTGCAGTACCGCTTTCCAGCACACTTTTTGCATAGATTCCATTGCAACAGCTCCACCACTTCTGCAGATTGCATTACAGTACCGTATACATTACCTGCAGTACCGCTTTCCACCACTCTTTTGCATAGATTCCAATGCAACAGCGCCACCAATTCAGATCTGATCATCTTTATATCAAACCTTATCCAAAACTGCTGTAAAGTGACTCTTCCTGTTGAAATGAAGCCCGATTTAAAAAAAAAATCATGAGCTACTACTCCTTTTAGACACTGTATGTAGTGTTCATCTCCCATTCAGACCTCTTCAGGTCTGCGATTGTATATAGCTGTAGTGTGTTGTGAGCCGTTACACCCACTTGTTGATTATAGAACATATAGTCTCACCGGGATTTCTCTGCTCTGGGTTGGGCTGCGGTTGGGTGTGATCCCTTTAATTCAACCCTGCTATTATTTTATTGTGCAAGTCTTTGGTTGCTAAAGAACAGGGTAGTGGTAGTTAACATTGGCTTTCGGGTTGCAGTATCACTGTGCAACAAGGTAGGACAGGTACTCGGTAATATTTATAACTATCGCACTATGTGCATTTTTTGTGTTTGGGTGGCAACAAAATTTAGGAAAATGTTACTATTGCTGAGCAAAAGCTTAGAGGGGTTTTCCAAGACTTTTAAAAATTGACCACTCTGTTAAAAATAAATTAGCCCTTACTTAACTTTCCCATCAGCACCAATTCGAGCCCCAGGGTCTCACTGTTTGACATAAGTTCAGGGATCAAAGAGCTGAGCCAATCGTGCCCTTGGCACTGATTTTCAGACAGGCATGTGCCCCAGGGGTCGGGGTTGGCTGCGATCATGGCCCACAGAGGTCAGGGGTTGGTGGGGGCATATGTGACCCAGGGGGGGTTGGCTGGGGCATCATTGACCCAGAGGTGGGGGTTTGGTGCGGCTCATGTGACCGCAGAGGGGTCGGGGGTGGGCGCGGTCATGTGCCGCAGGGGTCGGGGTTGGCTCCCAAGGAAGGGATTTGGGGGGTTTTCCGCAGGGTCGGGGTTGGCTGGGTCATGTGGCGGGGGTCGGGTTGGCTGCGGATTGTGACCCCCAAAGGGGTTCGCGGATTGGCGCAGGGGGTATTGTGGGCCGGAGGGGTCGGGGGTTGGCTGCGGTCATGTAAACCCGCGGGTCGCGTTGGCTGCAGGGGGTATGTGACGCGAGGTCGGCGATTGGGGGGAGCGTCGTGACCGCAGGGTCGGGATTGGCTGGGCCGTATGTGACCGCGGGTCGGCGTTTGGGCTGCGGCGTCATGTGAGCAGGGGTCGGCGTTGCTCCCAGGTTTGGACCCCCGGGGGGTCGGCGATTGGGCGCAGCGTCATGGACGCGGGGGTGGGCGATTGGGGGGGGCCAGCGTTTGGCCGCAGGGTCGGCGTTTGGCGGCCGGGGGGCTTTGGCCCGGGGGTCGGCGATTGGGGGCGGGGGGATTGACCGCAGGGTCGGATTGGCGGCCGGGGCATGTGCCCGCAGGGGTAGGGTTTGGGCTACAGGGGGTTGGGACCGCAGGGGTCGGCGATTGGCTGCAGCGGCATGTGACCGCAGGGGTCGACGATTGGCTGCAGGGTATGGCCCGCAGGGGCGGGTTGGCGGCCGTATGGACCGAGGGTCGGGATTGCTGCAGGGGGGCCGGGCCGCGGGGGTCGGGTTTGGTGCAGATCATGTGATTTTAAAAAATGTTCTCAGTAGGTACGGGGTGGGGGACATTGAGTCTGGATCGGTGGGGGGGGGAGGGGTTTAATATGGGTAATTTTTTTTTTTTTTGCGCAGTGGAGAAGGGGTTATGTTGGAAAAGCATCTAACTTTAGGGACCCTTGTAAAATTGGGCCCCCCCTTCTTACCCCACCCTCAATCTTTTTTACTTTTGGGGGTGGGTATTCCCCAATGTCACATTTGCTAGGGAGTGACCCCCCCCCCACCCCACCCTCCTTCCTTCACAGCCTGGAGCCTCGTCCTTGAGCTAATTCTGTTTCTTCCTTAATTATACTCCAATCCCTAAGAAGTCAACGTCCGTTTTTGGTAAAATTCTATTGGGGGAGCCGTGCCCAAAGTAAAGGCTCATGACGGATATTTGCAGATGACCCAGTATCGGGGTTTCCTGGAGGTTTGGGAAATGGGGTAATCCGTGCCCGACCTTGCTACCCAGTTGACGAACCCCTGCTTGGGTTTCCGTATTCCCCC
>JAODAL010038598.1:0-39030 GCA_025379985.1 Phyllomedusa bahiana
GCCCTTCAATACAGGAATCACAAGTATGTTTGTGTTTTTATTGTGCTATTCTTCATCCAGAGTTTTATTGTATTACTTGTACACAGCTACAATACATGCTTATTTTGCATCAGTATTTGCCAACCAGTACTAGGAAAAGGTCCAAAACACATGCCTTTCCATTAAACTTTTCTCTCTGTAGGTTTCATTCAAAATACGTGTTAAAAAACCCCAAAACTAGATATACAATAAAATAGAGCCCTTTGTATAACTTCATTTGAATATAATTATGGTACAATTTATGATAAAATATTTTTTGCCAGAGAAATAAATATTTAAGTAAAATATTACAAACCAACTTGTTCTAAGCAAGCAGTGGATACCTACTTACACACCCCACAACACACACACACACACACACACACACCCACACACACTAGGTGTGGTTAAGAACCAAATGAATGTTTTCCCATAAGAAAAAGTGTCAACTGAATTAACCTATTTAAGACTCCCGGAAAACCCACATTTATATGGCATCATAGTAATTAATGGGGTTGTATTTTACTAAAAAAATAAATAATAATTATAAAAAATACATAGACTTACATTATGTTAAACATGAATTTTTGTCATCTGCTGAATGTGACCGAGCTAGAGGATTGCCACTTAGAGATGCTTGAGCAATTTACTCCTGAGCAGTATGTACAAGGTCTACAACTGTCGTTACACACTCCAAAACTAAAGGAGTAGATAATGAAACAAGACCAGGTAGGTTCTTCAGTGGCACCAATAGAGAGCTAAAATAAGACTAACACACCGACATATTCTGGAGTACCAAACAAATGTTGAGCAACAATGCTATATTTGTTAACATCAGAATGAGATGAGTAACAAATTAAATACGATTTTAATTGGTTGAATAGCAAGGTCTGAGTATATATTGAAGGGAATTTTGTAGCTCACCAATCAGGGCAAAGTCACAGATACACAGCCAGACTTCAGATTCTCCAAGGTCAAGTCCTTCCCAATTTTTATTGGCGACAAAAGAAAATATGCAAGTTGCAAAATACAACAAAATCCAGACTTTCCAACTAGTGGCTATACAAATTTTTTCGGTGATTTTTTGATGCATTTTTTAATGCACTTTTTTTTGTGCAGGAAGGCACAGCAATTTATGCTGTACATTGCTGCACAGAAAACACAGCAAAAAATAGGCTACCTGGGAAAAATTAACAGGTGCAGCTAATTGCTGAGCAGCGGTATTTGCGCTCTAATACGGGCGAGAAGCGCGCCGAAATTACGGTAATCCATAGTTCTCATAGAGAACTAAGGATTACGCCTCCTCTCCCTGCTCGTACTTATATGATCGTATTGTACGCGCGGGGAAAAAAGTGACATGTAATGAATGTCAATGGGGCCGGCGCCGCGGTAGTATGCACGTATTAGCGTGAGCTCCCAAAACACACGATGTACTGCGCCGCGTACTGTACGCACCGCAGTACATCGTGTGAACATGCCCTTACTTGATAAAAAAAAAACTACACATTGACCTAATACCTGCTCACACCAGCATGCAGTAAAGCCATAGTATAATGCATGGGGAGTCCAGTTTTAGCAGCTGCTCGTCTTATCTGTCAGGATAACAAAAAAATTATTCTGACTCATACCATGAGGTCTCAACAAGACCATTGACATACATTTGTTCTATTTACCAAATGTATACCACTCTTGCATCAAACACAAAACCGTGGTCTACCGCTGTGGTGTCCGTCTAAATAAATTTTTTTTGGGAAAATTAAAAAAAAATTTAAACCCGGTTAAAATTTTTTTTTAAAAAAAAAAATTTTTTTTTAAAAAAAACCCCTTTTTTTAAAATTTAAAAAAAAGGGTTTTTAAAAAAAACATTTTTTTTGGGGGGGGAATTTTGCTTAATTCGGGGGGAAAAAACCCCAAAAAAAAATTTTTTTTTAAAAAAGGAATTTGGGGGTTTTTTTACAAAATGGGGGTTTTTGCGCAAAAAAACCCCAAAATTTTAAAAAGGGGGGGGGGCCCCCCCCCTTTTTAATTTTTCCCCCCCAAAAAAAAAAATTTTTTTAAGGGGGGGCCCCAAAACCCCCTTTTTTTAAAAAAAAAAAAAAAAAATTTTTTCCGGGCCCCAAAAAACAAAAACCTTAAAATCCCCAAAAAAAAAAAAATTTTTTTTTTTAAAACCCCCCCCCCTTTTAAAAATTTTTTCCCCCTTTTTTTTTTTTTTTAAAAAACCAAAAAAAAAAAATTTTCCCCCCCGGGGGAAAAATTTTTTTTTAAAATTTTTTTCCCCCCCCCCAAAAAAAAAAATTTTTTTTTAAAAAAAAAAAAAACCCCCCCCCTTTTTTTTTATCCCCAAAAAAAAATTTTAAACCCCCTTTTTAAAAAAAAAAAATTTTTTTTTTTAAAAAAAAAAAAAACCCCAAAAAAAAATTTTTTCCCCCCAAAATTAAAAAACCCCCCCTTTTTTTTCCCCCAAAAAAATCCAAAACCCCCCCCAAAAAACCCCCCAAAAAAAAATTTTTTTTTTCCCCCCCCCCAAAAAAAAAAAAAAAAAGGAAAAGGGGTTTTTTTTTTTAAAATTTCCCCTTTTCCCTCCCCAAAAAAAAATTTCCCCCTTTCCCAAAAATTGGAAACCCTTTTTTTCCCCCCAAAACCCCCCGGGGTTGGGTTTTTTTTAAAAATTTTTTTTTTTTAAACCCCGGGGAAAACCCAAAAATTTTTTTTTTAAAAAAAAAAAAGGGGGGGAAAAATTTTTTTTTTAAAAACCCCAAATTTTTTTTTTAAAACCCCGGTTTGGAAAAAATTTTAAAATTTTTTTTTTCCCCCAAAAAGGGGTTTTTTTTTTTTAAAAACAATTGGGTTTAAAAAATTTTTAAAAAACCCCAAGGGAACCCCCCATTTTCCCCCCTTTTTTTTTTTTAAAAAAACCCCCAAAACCCCAAATTTTTTTAAATTTTTTTTTCCCTTTTTTAAAATTTTTTTTAAAAAAATTAAAAATTTTTTGGGAAAACCCTTTTTTTTTAAAAAAAAACCCCCCAAAAAAAAAAACCCCCCTTTAAAAAGGGGGGGCTTTTTTTTTTTTGGGGTTTTGGTTTTAAAAAAATAAATTTTTGGGGGCCCCCAAAAAAAAAATTTTTTAAAATTTAAAAAAAAATTTTTAAAAAAGAGAAAAGGGGGGGGGGTTTTTTTTTTATTTTCCCCGATTTTAAAAAAAAAAAATTTTCCCAAAATTAGGGTTTTTGGGGGTTTTTAAAAAAAAGGTTTTTTAAAAAAATTAAAAAAATCAAAAATTTTTTAAAAAAAAAATACCCCTTTTTTCCAAATTTTTTTCCGCCCCCCCAAAAAATTTTTTTTTCCCCCCCCCGGGTTTTTTTAAAAAAACCCTTAATTTTTTAAAATTTTTTTTTTTTTCATAATTAAGGGGGTTTTTTTTTCCAAATTTTTTTTTAAACCCCCTATTTTTCCCCCCTTTTTGGGAAAATTTTTAAAACCCCCCAAAAAAAACCCAAAAAAAATTTTTTTTTTTTCCCCCCCCAAAATTTAAAAAATTTGGAAAAATTTTTTTTTTTCCCCCCAAAAATTTTTTTTTTTAAAAAAAACCCAAAATTTTAAAAATTTTTTTTTTTTTTCCCCCCAAGGGGTTTTAAAAAAAATTTCCCAAAAATTAAAAAAAAAAAACCCCCCGGGTTTTTTAAAAAAAAAAAAGGTTTTTAAAATTTTTTGGGCAAATGTTTCCCCTTTTTCCCCTTTTTTTCCAAAGGTTTTTAAAAAAAAAATTTAAACCCCCCAAAAAAAAATTTTTTTTTTTTTTTCCCCCCAAAAATTTTTTTTTCCCCCCCAAAAAAATTTTTGAATTTTAAAAATTTAAAAAAAAATTTTTTTAAACCCAAAAAATTTTTGGGGGTTTTTTTTTAAAAGGGGGTTTTTCCCCCAAAAAACCCCTTTTTTTTTTTTTCCTTTTTTTTTTAAAAAAACCAAAAAAAAAATTTTTTTTTTTTTTTTTAAAAAAAAAAATTTTTTTTTTTTTTTTTTCCCCCCCCCTTTTCCCCAGGGGTTTTTTTTTTTTGGGGTTTTTTTTTTTTAAAAAATTTTAAAAAAAAACCCTTTTTTGTTTTTCCCCCCAAATTTAAAAAACCCCCCCCCCAAAATTTTTAAAAATCTTTTTTTTTAAAAAAAAAAAAAAAAACCCCCAAATTTTAAAAAACCCCCCTTTTTAAAAAACCCCCCCCAAAAATTTAAAAAAAGGAAAAAATTTCCCCCCCCCTTTAAAAAATTTTTTTAAAAAATTTTTTTCCCTTTTTTTTAAAAAAAAATTTTTTTTGGGAAAAAAATTTTTTAAAAAAGGAAAAAAAATTTTTTCTACCAAAAAAAAAAAAGGGGTTTTTTTTTTTTTTTTTTTAAAATTAAAAAAAAAAATTTAAAAAATTTTGGAAAAAAAAAAACCCTTTTAAAAAACAAAAGGGGCCCTTTTTTTTTTTTAAAAAACCTTTAAAAAATTTGGGGTTTTTTAAAAATTTTTCCCGGTTTTTTCCTTTAAAAAGGGGAAAAGGTTTTTAAAAAAAAAGGGTTTTCCCCGGGGGGAAAAAAAAATTTAAAAAACAAAAAAAAAAAATTAAACCCCCCCCAAAAAAAAAAAAAAAAAAAAATTTTTTTTTCCCCTTTTTTTGGGGTTTTTTAAAAAAAAAGGTTTTTAAAAGGGCAGGGTTTTAAAAAGGGGGGGAAAAAAAAAAAAAACTTTTTTAAAATTGGGGGCCCAAAAAAATAAAGGGGCCAACCAAAAGCCCCCTTTTTAACCCGAAAAAACCCCCCCAAAGTTTAAAAAACCCCCCCCAAAAAAAATTTTTTTAAAAAAAAGTTTCCTTTAAAAGGTTGAAAAAAAAAAAAAAAAGGACCCAAAATTTTTAAAAAAAAAGGGGAAAAAAAATTTTTTTTTTTAAAAACCCCCCCCCCAAATTTTTAAAAAAAACAAAAAAAATTTTTTTAAAATTTTTTTCCCCCCCCCCCCAGAATTCCCAAAAAAAAAGGGTTTTTTTTTTTGGGGTTTTTTTGGGGGGAAAAAACCCCCCCCCAAAAAAAAAAAGGGGGGGGAAAAAATTTGTTTTAAAAAAAATTTAAGGGGGGGGTTTTTTTTTTTAAAAAAATTTTTTTTAAAAAAAAAAGGGTTTAAAAAAAAAATTAAAAAAAAAAAACCCAAATTTTTTTTTTTATTTTTATTTTGGGAAAAAAAAAAAACCCAAACCCCCCAAAAAAAAAAGGGGGTTTAAAAAAATTTAAAAAGAAATTTTAAAAAAAAAAAAAATTTTTAAATATTTTAAAAAATTTTGGTTTTTAAATTTTTTTTTTTTTTTAAAAAAAACCCCGGCTCTTTCCCCCCCAAAAAATTTTAAAAATTTTTTGGGGGTTTTTTTTTGGGTTTTTTTAAAAAAAAAAAAAAAAATTTTTTTTTTTCCCTTTTTTTTGGGGAAAAAAAAAAAATTTTTTATTGGTTTGTGTTTGGGTTTTTTTTAAAAAATTTTTTTTTTTTTTGGGCATTTAAAAAAAATTTAAAAAAACCCCAAAAAAAGGGTTTTTTTCCGGGGAAAAAAAACCAAAAAATGGTTTTTTGGAAATTTTTGGGGTTTTTTTTTAAAAAAAAAAAAAAAAACCCGGTTTAAAAGAATGTTTTTAAAAAAAAAGGGTTTTAAAAATTTCCCCCCGGGGAAAAAAAACCCCCCCTTTTTTTGAACCCCCTTTTTTTTTTTAAAAAAATTTTTTGGGGAAAAAAAAAATTTTTTTTTTTAAAATCTTTTTTTTTTTTATAAAAGGGGTTTTAAACAAGGGGGGAAAAAAGGGTTTTTAAAATTTTTTTGAAAATTTTTTTATTTTAAAAAAATTTTAAATTTTTTAAAAAATTTTCCCCCCCTTTTTGGGGAAAACCCTTTAAAATTTTTTTTAACCGGTTTAAAAGCCCCGGGGAAAAAATTTAAACCCCCCTTTTTTTTTTTTTTTTTTTTTGGGAAGCTGGGGTTTTTTGGGGTTTTGGGGGGAAAACTTCATAAACCGGGAAAATTTTAAAAAAGGGGGGAAAAAAAAAATTTTTAAAAAAAAAAACCCCCCAAACCCCAAAAAAAATTTTTTGGGGGGGGGTTTTTTCCCCCAAAAATTCCCTTTTTTTTTTTTTAAAAAAATTTAAAAAAAAGGTTTGGGAAGAATTTTTTTTTCAGAAGGGTTTTTTTTTTAACCGGAAACCTGGGGGAAAAATTTTTTTTGGGGGCCCCCCCCCCCCCCGGGGGGAAATTTTTTTTAAAAGGGGGGGGGCCCCGCCCCCAAAGGGCCCCAAAAAAATTTGTTTTTGGGGGGGAAAAAAAAATTTTCCTTGGGGTTTTTAAAAACCCCAAAAAACCCCCCCAATTTTAAAAATTTTTTTTTCCCCTTTTTTTGGGAAAAAATTTTTTTTTAAAAAAAATTTAAAATTTTTTTTTTTGGAAAATTTTAATTTTTTGTTTTTCAAAAACCCCCAATTCCCCCAAAAAAAAAAAAATTTTTTTTTTTTTTCCCTTTTTTTGGGGTTAAAACTTTTTAAAAAAAAATTAAAAAACCCAACATTTATTTTCCCTTCCCTTTTTTAAATTTGGTTTTTTTTAAAAGTTTTTTGAAATACCCCTTTTTTAAAAAAAAAAAAATTAAAAAAAAAAATTTTTTTTTTTTTCCCCAAAAAAAAAACCCCAATTTTTTCCTTTTTTTTTGGGCCCCCAAAAAGGGGAAAAAAAACCCCCAAAAAAAAAAAATTTAAAAAAACCCCCCCAAAAAATTTTTTTTTTTTTTAAATTTAAAAAAAAACCAAAAAAACCCCAAAAATTTTTAGTTCCCTTTTTTGGGGGTTTTTTTTTTCCCCCCAAAACCCCCTTTTTGGGGTTTTGCCCAGTAAGATGGGGAACAGGAGTGCAGAGCAGACTAGACAGGTGCTAGTAGTTGGGGACTCCATTATAAGAGGAACAGACAGGGCAATCTGCCACAAAGACCGAGATCATCGAAGAGTATGTTGTTTACCTGGGGCCCGAGTTCGACATATCGCAGATCGGGTTGACAGATTGCTGGGAGGGGCTGGTGAGAATTCAGCTGTCATGGTGCACATTGGCACCAATGACAAAGTTAGAGGTAGGTGGAGTGTCCTTAAAAATATTTCAGTAAAGCATGTGATGTCTATATGTGCATTTCATCAGATAACTCTCCATCATACATGTTTCTAAATATTTTAATGTCTCCTTGCTGCATGAAAGATATAACTACTATACTACTGACCAATAGTTGCACAGTTATTGTATGTCTATTTATCGTGGTCTATGAACATTTCAAGTTCTAGTTAAGATTTATCTGCTGATAACTTTGATCTCCCAAAAAGCCAAAAAAATTGTTTTAACATGCAATGGACCATTGTACTCTCGTTTCTCTTTAGGCCATGTTAAGATGACTCACATTTAACCCGGATACAGGAGTATATTGCAAACTAACATTTGCATTTAATCCTATGACCATCTGCCTCCAATGATAGGAAATGCAGTTTGCGCAAACCTGCTCATATGCATTTTCTACGTGGATTTTACACAATTGAAAAAAAAAAATTAACTGAACTAATGGTAACAGGGCTATGGATTTCTGACATAAAAATACACATTGATTTATTATCTGGCATGTAAACCTCTAGGTACAACATAAAATGGTCACTAATTATTTATAGCAACCTCCAGATAAACCCACAGGCAAAAATCCATTTTTTTTTTTTTTTTGCATATATTTAATAAATTTTACTCTGCAACAAAATCTGCTTGAATGTATCCTCAGGGCGCGTGTACACGGCATAGGACAAATACCGTCCGGTTTGCTGGCCGGTATTTGTCCCGTTTTGCGCCCGTCCCCCCGGCTGCGGGGGGGGGGGGCGGGGCGGCTTTTCTCCGCGATGAGCGGAGAAGAGCCCTCCCATTGAGAAGCACATATTCCGTCCGAAAACCGGACGGAAGATGGTGCTTGCTCGATGTTTTGCCGCTTGACGGAAAACCCATGCAGTGAGGACTGCTGCACGGGTTTTCTATAGAGGACCATTTTGCTAATTTTCGGCCGGTTTTTCAGGCGGTCTGAAAAACCGCAAAGCAGCTGAAAAACCGGCCGAAAACCCGTGCAGTGGGGACATGCCCTTAGGAAATGTTCACACAGTGTTTTTTGAAGTGTAAATTCATGCTTCAAAAACACCTTGATTAGAGGCGTTTTTCGAAGCATATTTGAAGAGTATTTTCAAAAATCTTATCCCACTTTTTCCTATGGGCATTTTACAAGCGAAAAACATCTCAAGAATTGGCATGTCACTTCTTTTTACGGCCATAATTGCGTCCAAAAAACGGCTCGCATTTACGTTTGTGAAATACGCTTTGTGTGAACAACAAGGCGTATATTACATTATAGTCAATGAAGGAACATTTGAAACTAGTCTGAGGCTAATTTTGGGCTGATTTTTAGCGCATAAAATGCGCTAAAAATCGGCCCAAAAAATGCTGTGTCAAAACATACTTACAGTTACCATTTCTCCTACCTACTGGGGGTTATCTATCTTTCCAATTTGGGTAATGATCCAGTGCTGCAAACGCCTCAAACCTCTGCATCCATTTTAGCCCAGCTCCCAATGCTGGCATCTCTAACATTATAAAGTTTTAATTTAGAAGAAAAGACCTGCTTTTTCGAGGGCCAGTACCACTTTTGTCCACGGTATTTGTCTGTTCCCTTTTGCTTGAATGCAAAAATACATAGTCCACACTCAAGAGTAGAACAGTTTCTGGAAATAAGCCGAACCTTGCTACTAGAGAACTGTAACTTAAACACTGACTTGGCGGTTAATGAATGAATAAAAATGTCCTACAAATAAATTTACTAAATATTGATTGCACAATCAGTACTTTTTTTTTTGTTTTTCAGGCAAAGAGCTGAAAGGCCGGTCTACAAGGGTGTTCTTTAGAAAAATGCAGTTTTTGATCCAGCAAAAGCCAGAGGTGGATCTAGGGAGAAGGAAGTTTAAGCCCTGTCTCTATATTTCTACATCTTTTGTACCCACTTCTAGCTTTGGCTAACCTCCCCGCCCACGCTCTGAAAACACTGTATTTAAAATCAGTATTATACATCTTGAATGACTGATTAACTAGAATAAACAAAATATATAATTGTGGCTAATCTAAAAATACTATGTTCACCAAAAAGCAAATCTTTTGATTATGAACCCAGTCACAGACAAGTTCATCAAGTGAGAACTTGAAAGATTTGTCTTATTGAAGGGCATTCCTAATCGAAGTCTAAAATATCTATCGTTGATCAAGTGGTTCTTGATTCCGGATGGCCTTACAATAGCAGTTTTAAGGAAAATCCTGCAAAAAAAACCTGCAGCCTGATGAAGTTGTAAAACGCACTACATACCAGACACTTTTTCCCCCAAAATAAATAAAATAAGTGTTTATGAAAGCCTTTACCAAAATGCTACCACTCAAGTGTTGAACAGTACTGACCTGTAAAATAAAAAAATGTGTAATTTATATTACACTCAAATTCTCAAAACTTAAACCCCCAAAAACATGCTGTTGTTCAATTTTAACCCATAAAATGGATTCCCAATACAATATATTCTACATTAAAAAGTAACATGAAAAAATTCACTTTGTGCTGCAAAATGAGTTTTTTATGTCAATAGAAGGTGGGGGTGAAAAAACAGACAAACTTTGTGACAAATCGTTGTGTAGGAAAGGAGTTGATTACGCCCCTGATGTTAGCATCTGTTATAGTACTCTTTGATTACCATCAGTCTCTAATCATTCATAGATCTTGAGACCACCTGCTTCCATGGACTGTGTAAGAAGCTAGTGCTATTTCAGAATTAGTATTGCAGCCCAGACGTAAGTTAAACCTTTCTGTCTGCATATATGCATTTTAGTGCAGTGAATGTAAAGAACTGCACAGCCCAATTCCAAACTAGTTCCAAAATAGTTGGGACACTGTACAACGTAAAGAAAAACAGCATGCAAAAATCTGGAAATCTCTCATAACCATACTGTATTAACACAACACATCAGAAAAAAGTGGTTTTCAAGCAAAATGAAAAAAAAATCTCATATAGAAATTAACGGCAGCAACATCTCAAAAAAGTTGGGACAGCGTTAACAAAAGACTGCAACAGTACTAAATCAAAAACATTTGTCAACGTGGGATGTAGACTGGCTGTTCATGGCAACAAACATGTTTCACTTGGGCTCCTGCTAAGTCTACACTAATCTATTGCCATCTGTGACCTACGATTGATTTTCTGGTCCAGTTGTTTCACCACACTGTTGAAGAAACCAGCATTTATTCTTCCATCTATTTTTTAAGCACCGACGGGAAGGAAGAACAACTTTATTCCCTTTTTGGTCTTCCGGGACCCCCCTTCACCATCATGGCCCCTAGGCCATAACAGATCAGGCTTTGGGTGCCAGACGATCTGTTCGCTACAGATACCCACTGGAGTCCTGAAGAACAGTGGAAGCTTACTAACTGTCCCCCGCTGCAAGCAGTTAACCTGTGGCAAGACTCATCTCCTGCATCAGATTGAGGCGATACAGTTTTGGCAGGCAACTGATCAGGTACTGTCGCCATCTTGTGGGTCCTTCCCTTTCTCACCCGACTGCCGGGTGGTCTGATTCCCCAGCTGTAGAGATCAGATCGCAACCTATATTACACCCTGCAGTCTCTACCACCTGGAGACGCGGTGCAGGCTTGCCAAAACAGGGGGCAGAAGGAGTGAAAGAGGGATCCCAGATGCCGGGGACACTAGATACTTACTGGAGTTAAAGACACTACTCACTCCCTGGTCTCCTGCTGCTGCGATCCCTGGAGCTAAGCGCAAACAGCACTTCTGTCAATTACTAACCTGGACCCAGGGAGGGAGATGGAGTGCTGTTAGACATTCCAGGTGCTACACAGCTTACAAGCCAGACATCGCTTGCCTGTAGAGAGGTCCATAAAACCTCAGCGATCTCACCTAGCTGTCATGGACTTTACCAGGCAGCATACCACTGCAGGGCCTGCCTTTTCTCTATAGTCTGGCCACCAATCTTTATCACACCTGAAAGATCCTCAGGTGGTGGGGGACATGAAGCAATAACATCTACCTGCTGATTATATTAAATTCAAAGAGCCTGCTTTACGCTGACAGTGGGAGCTAGCAAACTCGAGGAGCGTCGGGACACTGTATGGAACGCGCAGGGAGAGAACACCTAAAACAAACCAGCCTGCAGGGGCTGAACCCACATTACCCAAGACAGTGTGGAGAGAAGGAGGAATGTGAAGCAGCCTGTGCCGGGGCTGCAACGTACACACAACTCCACGAGCACTTAGTTTACCTGGTTCAGCAGTTGGAGACCGGAACTGGGTTGCTGTCAGGGATGGCGGCTGTACCGGACGCCACCAGCCAAACACTGATTCCTGAAGGTACCACGCAGTTGCTGCTATGAATCCTGTGTGCTTTGTTCGACGAGACTGAGAGGGAGTCAGCGCTCCCGTTCTACCTCCATCCGGGGTCCATGAGAGGGGCACCTATCTCCTGGGCTTAAAACATACCCCAGGTGCACAGTGGTGTAAAGACCTCTTAAACCTGAGACCCTCCAGCTGTTTCCATCCTCTGCACTCCCTGTAGAATCAGGGGCTACATTTCTTCTGGCTCCTCTAACTCCTGACTCTCATCACCAACATAGTGCTGCTGCAAGTCCTGATCCTACACTAGTACAATTTGCTGAGACACATTCCAGCTCCATCATGGTGGTGAATAGGGCTGCAGGTGCCGCTTCTCTTTGCAGTGTGCAGCACTTCCTGAAAGCCTGCTTATTGTAAGGAGAAAGAATCTGGGAGCCAGGAGGAGCCAAGAGGGACCTTGTCGGACGCGTGCTGAGGGAGAACACCTTGGTAGGACCAACCCAGCCAAGTCCAGCTCAGCGACGACCGACTATTTCTTCCTCTACTAATGCCGAGAGATGAAGACACCATTGCTTCCCTGCAGTGCCTGGTCCTGTTGTTGTAGCGGTCACCATGACTTCAGAGGTCTCCTAGACATTATCACCTTCAGATGGCTAACTACAGATGTCATCCCCTCATCATCAAAGAGTTTGTGATCCTCTGCTGGAGCCATGAGTAATCCATTTCTACACGTCGCCTGTCGTGATTTATCCAAACCTAAGCCCTTAAAAGGTTCACTATTTCCTTGTGGTCGCACAGACATACCCATTGTCTATATCAGAACATATAATTAAAGCTCCCCCTGGAACTGACACTCTTCAAGTCATGCTGGAAACAGTGCTTACCCCTGTACTCATCCCACCAAGATTACCAGTTTGTCCAGTTCTTGATTGAGAACAAAGGGAAGCTTTTAATGGAATAGTGGGCCCTTCAGGATATTAATTTACATATTTATCCTAAATATAAACCTAAGGTCCCCTCTCTTGGAGTCATTCTGCCTGTCACTCCGAGATCTGTCATTTGGGCCATCCTGGTGTTCCCTACTCGTATAACTTGCCTTCTCTGCTTATATAGCTGGTTGGGATGGTTGTCACCTTCTTCATTGTATAACCAACCAGGTTATTAACTGTTGTATTATTATATTAACACTCACTCATATTACATTAGCTGTATTCTTTTTGACATTGACACCATCTAGTACCAACCCAAAACCATCACACTCCATTCTCTGATTTCCTGCATATATCCTGTTAGTTACTTAAAAGTTAACACTCTTCCCTTGCAGATATGTAATAGGCCCAAATTGGTTTAAACTAGCCTAACCCCTCCATTCTACCCCCAATCGTTCCCATTCCCTGCCTCTCCTACCCGTATTCTAGCACATTCTAATCCCATCTCTTTCTTTGATGTCATCTCCCTTTGCCCTCCCCTTGCATCCTCAACTACCCTCCCCCACATACACAACCCCCGCTTTTTCCTTTCCCCCTCCTTCAAGTGTCATACCTCACTCAGCTATATAAATACTCATTGCCACTGCATCGAGTCTTAGATTTTATCCTCTCATTATTATAGATTTGAACAAGCTCAGTATGGAACTTATATCTATGACGCTGTAATATTTCCTTTGTACTGTAACACTCGCCACCTGATATTGTCCAGACAGCATGAAATCTGTCTGACCTACTAAACATTATGTCTTGATCTTCTCACCTACCATACCCTTTGGCTTAGCGATATACACTCCACATTTCAGTAGTTTCTACCTATTCCACTCCTTGGGTTTTGTCACTTATCTGTGCCTAATCCTTTTCTCAATCACTACAGCATGTCCTTATTGTTCTCATCCAATGGGTCCACCAAAAAATGAAAGATAAAGATAAAGGTAAATCTTTAAGTTTCACTGACTTTTTTTTACTCCCAGTGACCCAGTTGCATCCGACACAACTTTGGGGACGGGCGGGGTGCTAACCAGACAAATCTCAGCTAAAACTCTACCCACTGAAGAATTATTATTTTTAGAGTCATCCTGCTTGTCCTCCAAGTTTTCAGAACTGGAACTTCTTCCTGACCAAACTACAACATCAACTAAAACTTCCTCTTCGCTGAAGAGGAGTGGCGCTAACTCCAATTCTAACCAACTAATTGGTTAGCTTCAAGCTGATGTTCTTTGTCTACACGAAACGCACTTACTCAATTGCGACACCCATAGCCTTTGCCACAAATAATACTCACATCTTATTTTTTCCTGTTCCGACAATAAAAAAGTAGGGGTTGCTATAGCAATTAAGGAAGCAATCGCTTTCCATCATCTTA
The DNA here is from genome assembly GCA_025379985.1 of Phyllomedusa bahiana. NCBI lineage: Eukaryota > Metazoa > Chordata > Amphibia > Anura > Hylidae > Phyllomedusa > Phyllomedusa bahiana. Next base: position 13,822 of record JAODAL010038598.1, read on the forward strand.
ACCAAATAATTGACCCAGAGAATTGATTTATAATTCTAGTATGTGAAATAAATAATGCAAAATACACCGTTGTTCATTTGTACGCTCCCAACTCTCGCACAACTTAGATCCATAAATAAAACTTAAAAGCTTAAAAAAATAGTACAAGGAACTCTTATTTTCTGTGGTGATTTTAACATAGTCTCAGATGCCGGTGTGGACTCTTCTTCTTCTCGAGACCCGCTTGCCCACAGATATAGCCATCAATGGACGTCACAGGCTTCTTTATATGATGGTTGGAGATGCTTCCATGCGTCTGAAAAAGACCATACTTTCTATTCTACAAGATATCAATCCTACTCCAGAACTGACATGTTTCTGGTGGACAATTGGGCCTTACAGAGGATAGAGAGATGTGACATCAGCATTATCTCCTGGTCAGATCATGCTCCTATCATGATGTCCATGAGAACTAATTGGTCCCGCTCCTTTCTCTTGGAAAAATAATGTTAAAATTTTATCTGATCCCACCCACCAAAAAGAGATCCTAGGCCATCTCAACCAATTTCACTCTGAATCATCAATTTACCGCTAACCCATTCATTCTTTGGAATGCTCATAAAGCCTATATTTGGGGTATTTTAATATAATTATCTTCAAAAATTAAGAAAAAAAAACTGGGATGATTTTGTTAAAAAATTATCTATTCTAGAAACTAAACAAAAACAAACCCCTTCCCAGGTTAACCATATTGAACTTAATCATGCTAGACAGGCCCTTAGAGAACATCTTTAAGCAAATTTTGATACCGAGACCAGAAACATGAGAACAACATATTATAATTCTTTAAATAAACCCTCTAAATTGATGGCCAATAGGGTAGCTCCACTACATCATAAATCTACTATTCCCTATCTCCTCTACACAGATGGTTCACACACATAATACTTCCACAATCTATAGCTGATGCTTTTAGCGTCTTCTACACTAACCTCTATAATTTACAAGCGGACCTCTCCATTAGAACTCCTTTATCAGCAGATATTCAATCATACTTTAACTCCATCAACCTACCATCCTTAACCCAACACCTTCTAGATAAACTTAATAAACCGTTTTTTGTTGGAAGAGGAGTCGCGCATGATACTTTAGATGCAAATTAGATACATTGGACGTTTACATTTAAAATTCTAGAAAGATTTGGATTTTCTGGTTCTAGTCTCCAGGCTATCCAATCTCTATATACTTCACTATCAGCCTGAGGTTTATCTAACGGTATACTCTCAAAGCCATTTCAATTCACTAACGATACCCGTCAGGGATGTTCCCTTTCCCCCCTCCTAATTGTCCTTCTCAGGGAACCCTTAGCCGAATCTATCCGTGCAGATCCATCTATTTCCGGAATCCGAATAGCTGGCAAATCTCATATTATTTCCCTATTTGCTGATGAGGTTATATTGTCTTTATCAAATCCATCTAGCTTCCTACCTATTATAATGCATACACTTACAATATTTAGCAATCGCTCATATTATAAAATTAATACTTCTAAAGCCCTTGTGCTTGACATCAATTTATCTTCATCGGTTATCAAAGTTTTAAAAACCTCTTTCCCCTTCCAATGGCAAAAGCAATCCCTCCCTTATTTGGGTATTACACTGAAAAGAAAATCCTCCACCCTCTTAAGGGCCAACTTTGCCCCCTTATGAGATATATTACAAAGAGAACTAGACAGAATTTCTAAAATAGATAATTCCTGGTTGGGAAGTATAGTTCTTTACAAGATGCTTATACTTCCAAAGCTGTTGTATTTTCTGGGAACTTTACCTATTTTGTTCCTAAATCAACTTTCTCAATATTTCAGAAACAAATGAATAACTTTATTTGGCAATTTAAACGCCTTCGCATAAAATCTTCTATTATGGATAAAAGTGAGAAATTCAGGGGTATGGGTCTCCCTTCCCTGAGAGCTTATCATATAGCAGTTACCATTGACCAACTAATATATTGGTGGACTCCTTTCGATAATAAATTGTGGGTCTCCATGAAAGCTGATCTCCTAGATACAATATCTTTAAAGGCCTGGTTGTTTAATCCCTATACAACAACCATCTCTCATGGTTCCGGCTCCTTACCAATCACGACGACCCTTAATTATTGGGTAATGTTGACGCCTGTTTCTTTTTCCTCCATTGCATCTAGCAACTGCTCAATTCCAAACCATTCTCTTTCTAGAAATCTCCCTCACATTTCTTTCATTGCTTGGGAAGAACATGGCATCCATTATATTGAGGACCTATTTGATGGGGACACTGTCTTCACCTTTCCCTCCCTTTAGTCCAAAATACAACCTGCCATTTAGAGACTTTCTTACGTACAACCAAATTTCTCACTTTTTAAACAACAATTCTGTGGAGACGTTTACGATCCTAACACCGATCCTTTTCTTACTGGAAAATAAACTAGATAAATCTCAAAAAGGTTCTAAAACTATCTATAATATAGTTACCAATAACTTTGAATTTGTGAAGATTGAAGATACTATAAAAAGGGAGGGCGAGTTGGGGAGATCATTTTCAATTCAAAAACGGAGGACAGCTCTTCATTGGGCCCATAAATCGTCTGCATCAACTAGCTTTAAAAATCAGTATTACAAACTATGAACTAGATGGTACTACACTCCCCTCCAATTATCACTGATTTAGCCCTCATCTTCTGCACTTTGCTGGCGAGGATGTGACATGCAGGGATCCGTATTACATATCTACTGGCAATGCCCAGTGTTGCAACAATTTTGGAAAGACATCTTAAAACTGGCATCTAAATTTGCTCAAGTACAATGTCCAGAATTTTCTTTATTTTGAATTGATATCAACAACATTCCACTGTTAAACAGAACCGTGATGTGTCATATTCTTCACGCGATTAGACTGGTCATTGCCAGACATTGGAAATCTAGAGATCCCACCTCGATTTTGGCAGTTTCTGAAATAGTGTCTACTAATTATATGTATGAAAAAATATTAGCATATCGGGCATGCAAGGCCTCCAAATTTTTTACTTTATGGTCTTCCTGGACTGTTGTCAGTCCTTTCTTGCAGAACTGATCTTAATATGCAACTTCTCAAAACTATAGGGACACCAGATGACGTTTTTAGCTCCATCCTACCCCAGTATATGATACTTGTTGTCCTAATGATGTTGTATTTCTGCTTCAAGATTTGATATCTCAATGTCATCAAGCTGGGAAAGATTGCGACTAAAAACTGTGGAACAATCTATGGTCAAATTGATGAAAATTAGAATTTCTTTATGAAAATCATAGATGCCGTATACTGTGGATTCAAGAGAAGATGAATCTTCCACCTTGTTATCAACACAGACTTTCTGTATCTGTGATGATATAGGGTTGCAATAGTACCTATTGCATGGGCAGATTACATGTTTTGAAAAGCAATATCAATGCTGATCAAAGGTTTTAGAACAACATATGCTTCAATTCAGACAATGTCTCCGGAGGACAATGCTAAACCACATACTGCATCTGTCACAGCATAGCATAGCCTTACAGAAGAGGAGTCTGGGTGCTGAACTGGCCGCCTGAAGTTTAGACCATCAAGAAAAGAAAACGGGCAACATTCCTCTCTCAAAACTCCAGCAATGGTCTCCTCACTTTTCAGATGCTTACAGACTGTTGAAAAAAGAAGATAAACTGCTACACCATGGTAGACATGGCCCTGGCCCAAATTTTTCAAGTTGTGTTGCTGCCATCAATTTCTAAATGAAGTATTCTTTTTCAAATGAAAAGTAAAACATGAGACTATCAACTTGGGTGAATTATCAATCATTAACCCAACCCTACTGATATACAGCACAGAAATCTCCAAACCATCAACTAGTAACCATTATTGGAGTATTAACAAAAGATATAGTAAAATGTAGCTTTTATTTCATCAAATGATATCTACTCTCAAAATCAAACATAAATAATCACGAGTAAACAAGTACACCACAAGTGACCCTTGTATACTATCCCTAAATAATAATAGGAAAGTAGGGAGAGAAATCTATTTACCCCTACCTATCAAAAAAGCAGAGTAACTGCCCAATAAGGGCGACCCTAATCCGGAACCTGTCTGTAGTGAAAAAAAAACAAACGTACCATTTACCTGGATTTGAAAATTGGAAGATAGGGGTTACACTAGGGAATAGACATGTAAAACTACTAGCTTCACCTTCTGATCTGTGTTCAATGTTCTGTTGTGAATAAAATATGGTTTTAAGAGATTTCCAGATAAATGCATTCTTGATTTCTCTTCATTTTACAGTGTCCCAACTTTTTGTAATTGCCTTGTTCACCATTTCACATTGAAATTAGACTAACATATTAAATTTGCTTGTAAGCACCAGTGTCGTGGTTGAATTAAACAGCACAAATTGTGTAATTCCTACGGGTACAACCAATACACAACAGCTAAAACAATGGAGGTAGTTGTCTAGCCCAAGCCAGTTTCCATCATTTCTGTGGTTTCAAGGTAATTATATCTCCATGAATGTTCATATAAATTCAGTCATTTACCATTTATTGCTTGCAGTGAAGAAAAACTACTTGTACAGTTTAACGTGATCCTGTACTTTATACCGTACCTGTGTTTTGCCCTGATCTAGCCTGTAATTTGATGACAGTTCACATGGACGCTGTTCCACCAAAATGAGAAGATCAGAAAAACGGGAAAATTTAACAGATTTCCACTCATTGACAAGAAGAAAATTTTTGGTACTAGCAAAGTGAACGACCCTGACTTTTTGAAAATCCAGCCAAAAATTTTAAATTTTAATTAAGAGTTTAAGAGGTTCAGCCACATCAGATTTTCATGTTCTGAACTTCTGACCAACTGGTCTTTTACTCTTCAGCCAAGAATCCCCACACTCCACCCCAGAAAAGCTGAATGCATTCCACACATCTAATTAAGTTTTCCTGGGACACATATCCCTTTGTAGCTGAATGATAAGTGGAAGCAAGGGGTGCAAAAGTTGCTATATCTACTCTCTTTTTCTTTAGTTCTAAGACCGAGCAAAGTTAAAAGAGGCTCTTCTAGAGACAAAACATCAAACCCGATGGTTACGCAAATGGCAAAAACATTAAGAAAACTTAAGTCCTTTATATTAAAAGAGAATAAAGAATTAAGCAAAGAGGTCAAAACTAGCCACTACATTTACACAGCTATCTTCAACAGGCTCAACCAAAGGGCCCGACCTACCTTTTAGTAACCCCCCTTTAAAACCCAAAATACGAAGCGCTTTTATGGGATTAATCGAAATTTCAGTTTTTTTTGAAATTTCACAGAATTCAAAGTATCATATGGTTCATGAATAATAATAATAATACTACTATTTGCTCGGTTTAGTATACTTTAGAAATTTAAAAAACATTTTTGGGACCACGGGTTTAAAATCCCCGGGAACCAAAGTCCTGCAGAAGTAACTTTGGCCCCCTCAAAGGCCCGAAAAAGGGTTTTACTGCGCCTCTCATCAGTAAAGTCCTGATATTTAATTTTCCTACCGGTGCTGATTTTTGCCCCACCAGGGGTTTGTCCCGGCACTTTTCCAAAAACCATAAATTCAAAAACAGTTCTTTCAAACTCACATGCAATTTAAAAGGGCCCATTTCAAGAAAATTAAAGGCGTTGTCCAGGACATTTTTTTTTAACCCCTTAAGGACCCAGCCTGTTTTGACCTTCCTGACAAAAGCCCTTTTTTTAAAATCTAATATGTGTAAATTTTTGTGAAAAAAAATTTTTTGACACTTTCCCTATCCTTTTTTGTTCAGAGATTTTTTTTCTCGTGACACATTGTCCCCTTTAAAAGTTAGAAAAGAAATTCTTACCATACAACCCCTTTTTGTTTGTGAAAAATAATAAAATTTTTAATAAAATTTTTGGGAAAAATTTTTGCAATTTTGAAATTTAAAAAAATTTTCTGTGGGGCAAGAAAAGATAATTATTAAACCCACAAAAATTTTATAACAAGCATCTACCTTTATGTCCAATATAGGGGGGGCCAAATTTTTTAAATTTTTTTTTTTGGGGGGTAATTAGGGGGTTTAGAAATTTAGTAAAATTTTTCACTTTTTCAAAAAAATTTTTCCCAATATACTTTTTTTAGGACCACTCCTTTCCCTGACGTGGGCTTTGAGGGGCCTGCATGTTAATCCCCCAAAGGTACGCCATCTGAAAAAATTAAAAACCCCCCTTAAACCCGTATTTACAACACAATTTTAGGAAGTTTAAATAACCTTCAGATATTTCACAAAAATTTAAAAGCAAAGGGGGAAGGTAAAATTTTCAAAATTTCCCCCCTTTTTTTTGCAGTTTTTCAATTTTTTACCCTTTTCATTTGGAAAAACGGTAAATGTAAAAAAAGGAAAAATGAAAATTTAATTTTCAATTCCCCCCAGGTCTGCTTTTTTCAGAGATATCCCATATGTGGCCCTAGGCATTATTTGCTCAACCAAAAACCCCCAGAATAGGAGGACCCCTACTTACCTCTGGGGTCTCTTTTTCAATACTTTTTTATTTAGGGCCTTTTTCAGGTTTGGGAAAACCAAAAGGTGCTAAAACTTAATAAACCCCCCCCTAAAAGACCCCCAATTTTGGGAAAACACACCCCTTAAAAATATTATTGGGGGTCCCTTTTGAGTATAAAAACCCCACGGGATTAACAAATTTTTTTAGCAAAAGGGCTGTAAAAATTTCCCTTAAAATTTTTCATATATACAAAGGGAAACCTGGAAAAAACAACCCTAAAACTTTGTGAAGCAATTTCTTCCAAGTTCCAATACCCTACAGTGGGTTTAAACTGGGTGTTTGGGGGGGCCAAAAAGGGGGGCGTATAAGGGGGGGAGCACTATTTGGGTTTTTAAACCCCAGAAATTTTTGGGGGGGCCATGTCGCATTTTTTCAAAACCCCCCAAAATAGCAGAAAAGGGGAAAAACCTTTTCCCGAAGTCGCCCCATTTTGGGTTTAAAACCCATCAGTGAAACTTTATCTAGGGGTTTTTTCTGGGATTTAGGCCCACAGGTGTTCCCCTAGTTGTTTTTTTTAGAAATTTGGGGGAATGAAAAAAGGGGGGAAAAAGGGCCCGTTTTCCGGTCCCCTTTGTATTGGGGTTTGTTTTAAAGGGGGTTTTTAAAATTTTAACTTGCAATACGCCAAAAGCAGGGTAAATGATGTGATAACTTTAAATATGGGGGGGCGGTAAAATTTTCAAGATATAGATTTTTATATTTTTTTTGTTTTTTTTTTGTTTTAATTTCTTTAAAACAGTAGAAAAAAAAGTCATAAAAAAAATTTCGTTTTTAAAGTTTCTCCCTAAATTCTGACGCCATAAATTTTTTTTTTTTGCTGTGGGGAGGGGCGTGTATGGGCTTGTTTTTTGCGGGATGAGGGGGAAATTTTTATTGGTAAACCCTTTTTGGGGTGCATATATGCTAAAATTTTTCTTTTTAATTAAAGGGGTTTTTTTTGAGGGTTGGGGTTTTAAAAAAATTAAAAAGGTAGTGTTTTTTTTTTTAAAATTTTTTTAAAACGGGGCACTTAAAAGGAAAATGACATGGTTTGCTTTAATCAAACTGGGCCCTTTCTTAAAACCAATACCCAATTTTTATTTTTTTTTAATTTTTTCGGGTTTTAAACAATAAAAACCCCTTTTATTTCAACCCGGAAAATACGTTTTTGCATCGGGCCCTAGCTGAGAGCCATAACTTTTAAAATTTTTTTGTGCTTGGAGCGTTAGGGACTTGTTTTTTGCGGATATTGACATTTTTATTAGGGATCATTTTTGGGGGACAAGGCTTTTTTGATCCTTTTTAAAACCAATTTTTTTTAAGGGCCCGGGTGAAGAAAAAAACTGGGAAACCAATTTTGTTTTTTTTTTTTATTTTTAAAACAGGGCTCACCGGCAGTTTCCCTGTAAGTTACTTTACTCTTTGGGTCCCCAACATTAAAGGGGATACCCATTTATATAGTTTTTTTTTTTGTTTTTAAGCACTTTAAAAAAAAAAAAAAAAAAAAGTGGGTTTTTTGTTGAAAAAAAATATTTAAAGCCCTCCCTATCTTCTGAGAAAACTATACAAATTTTTTAAATTTTTTCCCTTTACTAGCGAAAAAGGGTTTTTTTTTTTTTTTGCGGGGTAACTGAAAGTTTTAATTGGGGGGGAAAAATTTTATCACTAGTTTTTACCCCTTTTTTTCCCCTTTTATGGGGGGGGGGGATGAACAATAATCTTTAAATTTTTTGTTTTTTTTTTTTTTTTAACGGCGTTCACCGTACATTTTAAATTTTCATGACAGATTTAAAGGGCCCGGTCCTTTCGCACCTTCGGCGAAACCAAATAAAGGTCCTTTTTTTATTTTTTATTTTTTTTGGGGGTTGTCGTTTAAAAGGGGGAAAAAGGGGGGTGTACGTAAAATTTTTTTTTTATTTTTTCCCTTTCTTGTGGTTTTTCTTTGTTTTTCACTTTTTCTTTTACTTATTTTTTTATATTTCCCCCCCTAGGGGATTTTTAATGAGAGATCTTAGGTCCTCATTCAATTAGAACATACATAGCTTGTTGGGTTTGACTGGTTCCTATTGGGGAAAATGTCAGTCACCAATGCCCCGGGCTGCCCACAGGGGACGGCCGGGCATCGTTTACGTCACAGACAACCAACCCCGGGAAAGGGATTCCTGCCTTCCGTGGTTTTTCGTAGGGAAAGGGAGGGGCTGCAAAGATTTGCCCATCCGTGCGCCTCCCGCCCACAGAGGGGCAGGGGGACGATCTCCCCCCGCGTCTCCCCAATTAAAGGACCCGTCGTTTGCCCATAAAAATTTTTGGGGGGAAATGGCCCCCCCCCAAACGATCCGGGGTCGGCCGACGCTGCGGGAATTTTCAGCTGTAATATCAGCGACACCCCGCGCCGATCGCGGGAAAAACTCCTTTAGAGTTTACGCGATCCTCAGGACGTATCCAAACGTCCAGGTGGGGTAACCCCCCAAAACCCCCTTTACTATGGATTTTGCCCAAGGGCCCTGAAAGGGGTTTTAAAAAGCATACCACATTCGCCCAAAATTCATTTTCTGTTGAAAAAAAAAAAACCTCCGCTGCAGAGGGGCAAGTGCCATTGAAACAAAATTCCCCTTCAAGCACTTCTTCTAAAGGCAAATGAAAAAATGGGAGCGGGACATTTCCCCAAAAAACAGAAACCGGGAGAGGGGAAGGATGGTGCCGGGGCCGGATCCCTGGTTGGGGAGAGGAAATTTAAATAGGGTTTTTTTACCCTTAAAGGGGTTTTGTAAAAAACATGATGATTCAGACATGTCGCCTTCTTTTAATTAAATTTCCCTTTCCCACCCCTGAGTCACAAAACCGGATATAAACAAACCCAAAAAAAAAAAGGGGAAAATTTGGGTTTTTGGGTTTTTAAACCAGGATGTTTCAATTATTTTTTTTTTTTAAATGAACTAAATGAGACCATCTCTTTTAAATGTAGAAATTTTAAAGTCCACGTTCACCGTTTCCCGTACTTTTTTCACAAACTTTCGTTCCCCTAAAACCCTTTAAAGGCAAAAAAATTTACAATTTGGTGTTAGATCTTTAATTTCCCAATAAATTTAGGGATCAATTTTTGGGTTTTAAAAAGTCCCCCCCCTTCATTATGTTCACATTTTTGGGCATCATGGGGAAACCAAGAAAAAAAAACCTTTACAATTGATCAATGGGGGCCAACCCTTAATTTAGAGCCGGCTGTGGAAGGGCGGTGCCATTTGCAGGAGTCGGAGTCTTTAAAAATGGGGCCCCACTCCCCCAAAAATTTTTTATTTTGTCCCAAAAAAATTCGATGCAGTGGGAAAGGGGCAAGAGGGAAGGGGGAATTGGGTTTTTCCCAGGTTTTTTTTTTTGAAAATTTTTTTTGGGGGGGGGGGGGGGGGGGAAAAAGTGAAAAAAAAATTTAAAAAAACTTTTTTTTTTTTTTTAAAAACAACATGAGGGTGCAATTGATGACATGGAGCAGGCAAAAACGCTGCCCCCAAGGGGGAAAAAATTTTTGTCTCCCAAGGCAAACAGATTTTTCAAACCAAAATTTTTTTTTCAAACCTTTTTTTTCAAAGAAGTTAATATTTTAAAACCCTTCATCTACACTGACTGTGGGGCCCCGAAGGGAATTTTTTTTTAAAACCCTTACATTTTTTAGAAAAGTTGTCCCGGAGGCCAAGCTTTTTTCCCCCAAACCCCAAATTAGTGTAGAGAGGGCCCCTTCCTACCCCGGAAATAGTGAGAATCAAAATTTTGAACATGTTTGCAGGATCTGATGGGGGCGAACTATTTCTCAGAACAAATTCAAGACTCCAAAAATGTTCCTGCAGGGTTTTGCAAATTTTCAATTTTTTTTTTGGGGGTTCTAAATTTTATCCAATAAAAATATTTTACACTGACAAGCAAAAGGGTAAAAAATTGGGGGGGGGGGGGGGGGGGGGGGGGGAACCTTTTAAATTTCAGGGTCCATATCTCCCCCATCCACCCACAGCTTTTTTACATGAGGCTGGGTGTAATTTTATATACAGTCACTTTTTCATCTTTTAATAAATTTTGACCCTTCAAGTATTTTTGCATCTCTTATTTTGTAGATTCTTTTCCCGTTTAAAAGCATTGTTTCTGTTTTGCTCCTAAAAAAAAAAAATATAAATTTTTTTATTATTTTGTTAAATATTTTGGAAAACCACCTTTGGTTTTCCCCAAAAAGCCTGAATCCTTCTGTTTTTTCCCCCTAATTTTAAATTTTTTTAAAAGCATATTTTTACCAAAATCTGATCCCCCCGGGCTCCTTTTCCCCATTTCCCAATGTTTTTGCCAAAGGACTTGGGGGTTCAAATACTTTTTTCTTCAACTCCCAAACCCCCAAGTGTTCCAAAAAATCAAAACAATTTTTACCCTTTTGCCTTTTCAGTGGGCGTTTTTAAGGGTAAGTTTGCGTGTTTTTTTGCAAACAAAAAGGTTTATAAAACCTGATGTTACCCTTTTTCACAGTAAAGTTTTCAAACATTGGGGCCGGTATAGGGAGTTTTGGGGCTTGGGGAAAATTTAAATCCAAAATCGGGGTTTCGGGGGTTTGGGCCGACCCCCCGCCCGAAAGAAACCCAAAAAAAGGATCCCAACAGAAAGGGGGGGACAAACTTGGTGGTTCCCCAGAGAACTTTAGGCAGGTTGAAAAAGAATACCTTAAGAGTCACAGAAAGGGAAAAATTTTTCGTTAAACCCCTTAGCCGCTTTAAAAGTAAAAAAAACCATAAACCCCGCGGCCCCCTTTAAGAAAAACCCCAACCCCAAATCCAGGCAGTTTAAAGGGAGGGGAGAGGCAACCCAAATGTCACCGCCCGAAACCCTTGGCATTGGGGGGGGGGCCTCTTGGGGATAAACAACACAGGGGGAAATTTTTCCCTTTGGGCCCAAAAAGCCCAAAATTTTTGAGGTTTCTCATTAGGGAAAGGCGGAGACCGGGTACCTCAAATTGAGTGGCCTGCACTTCCCACATAAGTTAGTGAGCTCTTGCTGCCCATGACTCAGACCTCTTCTGGCCTAAAACCCCTTCTTAAGTAACAAATCAAAAATTTCAAATGATCCACATCTAGCCATCTTAGTTTGGTCCCTGTCAAAGTTCCTCAGATCCTTACTGTGGGCCCTTTTCTTTTCCCAACAACACAATTAAAATGACGGTTTCCCCTGGGTTTCCCCAATATTATCCCACCCTTTTTTGAGGGATCATTGTATAAAAAAGTCAGTGGACGGCTGAGGGGTATATATTTAGGATACCAGGTCTGAAGCTAGAACAATACACACAGGTTTGTGAGGTACTGAAAAATGCTAAAGAAAACCCCGTAAAAGGGGGAAAAAACCTTTTAGAAAAAATATTTCCCATACACGTTCAATTTTTCATTTTTAAACAGGGGTTTTCTGAAAAAAGGGGTCATATAATTATCAAATTTATTTGTTTAAACAGTTGCTTAGAAGCACTAAAACCCGGGGGCCCCAAACTGCGGCCCCCCCACTTTGGGAAACTACAACTCCCACAGCCCACTGTTTTTAGAGAAAAATGCATGATTTTAGTTGAAATTTCCCCAACAGCTGGAGGGCCGCAGTTTGAGACCCCTGGTTTAGTGCTTCTAAGCAACTGCTATACTACTGAATTGATAATTATATGATCCCATTTTCAAAAAGCAGTTACCCTACGCAACCATGAGCAATCTCCGTTTCCTTGTTTTTTTCTAATTTATCTATTTATTTGTAATCATTCATTTACCTGTCTGCCAGCCTCCTGGCTTGGCTGCACTAGTTGAACTACTGGGCTTGTACGCAGATGGTGATGTTTTATAGGAAGCAGGCATAACCTTTGAATGTGCACCAGCAGTTCCAGTGACTGGTGCAGGCTCAAGTGAATTACTGCAGGTAAAAAAGAAAAGAGGGTAAATATTATAATAGTATCTACACTTACAATCCAGTGGCTAACGAATCAATGACAAGCAGATAGTCCATGAAAGATTTTAGGCAGAATACTGATTATTGTAAATCACTGTTTACTGCATGTTTATGGTCTTCATTTAACAAACAAATTAAGCCAAAAAAAACACAAGTATAAAAGCCCTATGTATCTAAAATTAGATTAACAAGTAGATTTCACAATCAGGTCTAGAACCTCTAGCACTCACTCTCTCTCTCTACTCTTGCCTAGTGATGGCTCTTAGAATCTTGTTTCTGAACCACTGATACGTCAATAACAATAAAATTTGCCTCTGCTTTCCACGATCCCAGAGTCTCTATTGTCCAAATCTCCCTCTCCTTCCCTATTTTATTTAACTCTCTATAGAGAAAATGGAGTTCATCAACTTTCAACTCAACCCATCTACCAAATCACCTTCTATCAAAGTCAACAGCCTCACACTCTCCCCAGTCTCCTACCTTGAGATAACCTTTGACTCTGCCCTATCATTCAAACCACATAGAAAAACAACAAAAAAAATAATATATATATATATATATATATATATATTTCTCAACTCTTCTCATTATTATTATTTATTGTATAGCGCAATTGATTCCAGGGCTCTGTACATTGAAGGGGAGTTGAATACATAACAAATGTTGAACAAATACAATGCTGATGATAAATGACAACTGACACAGAAGGGGGAAAGGACCCTGCCTGCGAAGGCTAACAATCTACAAGGAAGGAGAGGATAGACAGACGGTGTGGGGCAGACATGTTTGTGGGGGGTGTACTGGTGGTGGGGTTAGTGTAGGTTATAGGCAATCCTGAAGAGATGGGTTTTCAGGTTGCTTTTGAAGCTGGTACAAGTTGGGGAGATTCTGATGTTTTGGGGTAATGAGTTCCAGAGAATGGGGGAAGCAGTCTTGGAGACGGTTATGTGAAGATCTGATGAGAGGAGAGCAAAGAAGAAGGTCCTGTGAGGAGCGGAGATTGCGAGAGGGGTGGTATCTGGAGATTAGAGCAGAGATGTATGGAGGGGAGAGGTTATGGAGAGCTTTGTAGGTCCTGGTTAGTAACTTTAAATGGATTCGCTGGGCAATGGGTAACCAGTGTAGGGATTGACAGAGGGGAGAGGCAGAGAAGTAGCGAGGAGAGAGGTGGATAAGACGGGCAGAAGACTTGAGGATGGTTTGAAGGGGAGCGAGAGTGCTGGATGGGAGGCCACAGAGAAAGGTGTTACAGTCGTCTAGGCGGGACATAACAAGGGCATGGACTAACGTTTTTCTAGTGTCAAAGTTGAGGAATGGGCGGATGCGTGAGATATTTTATAAGTGGAGGCGGCAGGTGGAGGGAAGGGTGTGGATGTGTGGTTTGAAAGAGAGAGGAGACAAAGGTTATCCCAAGGCAGTGGACTTGCGGAGCTGGTGAGAGTGTAGAGCCATTGACAGTGATATAGAGATCAGGTGGAGGGATGGAGTGGGACAGTGGAAAAATTATGAATTTGGTTTTCTCCACATTTAGTTTTAGGAGGAGAAGGAGGAGAATATGGACGAAAGACAGTCTGGGATCCAGGAGAGAAGAGAGTTAATATCAGGACCGAAGATGTGAAGTTGGGTGTTGTCCGCATACAGACGGTATTGAAAGTCGTGTGAAGCTATGAGTTGACTCAGGCCAAGAGTGTAGATAGAGAAGAGTAGTGGACCCAGGACTGACCCCTGAGGGACACCAACAGAGGAGGAGGTGGTGCAAGAGTGAGACACAATGTCCGATCAGAGAGGTATGAGGAGATTCAGGAGAGGGCCAAGTCCGTGATGCTGAGGGAGGAGAGGATTTGTAGCAGGTGGGAATGGTCAACAGTGTGAATGGCAGAGGACAGGGCTAGAAGGAGAATCACAGAATAGTGGGGTGAGGCTTTAGCAGTTGCTAGGTCATTGGTGACTTTGGTTAGGTTTGGTTAAGATCTCTTAACTTTCACTCGACAAAATGGTAACTCTTGCTGGAAAGGACCCTCTGACTCTTTGTAGCAATTTGTTCCTCATACTTGTTCTTGTCTTATGTCAGATACTTAAACCCTTGGTGGATATAAATTGCACTATAGTTAATAGCACTCTAAAATAAATTATTACAACAACACTAATAATAATCAACATAATAATACAAAGACCTATATAAAAATGACCAAACACCACACCCTCTGTCACACTTGAGACCTGTGTTCTAGTGCAGTGTCCATATATTATTCTTTTCTATATGGACACTTATTAAACACTGCACATTTCAATTTGAATCACAACTTTGTAGAATTAGTTGTCAAGGAGTTCTTACGTCCAATACACAATCAACAGAGCGAGCGTAGATGTGGGGGAACAGCATCAATCATATTCATTGATGTCGAAGAATACAGATACGACACATCCACTGAATAGTCACAACATTGGTACTTTGCTTATAGTCCTTTGAGATGTTTGCCATAGCTCAACTCTGTGGCCCCAGTGCGCAACACCAGCGGCTTGCTTCTTCACATCCCACAGATCCAAATCATAGGCCAGGTTCTCGTCGCAATCAAAGATCATGGCCTCCTTCTCCTTTGAATCACACAGCTCAACTAACTCACTCTACTACAGCTAGTACTACTAATACTACTACCCCCGCATGTTCTGTTTCCTCTGGGCTGTCTCCAGTGCTCCCAACCCTCAACTAACGGAGTGGAATGATCAAAGTCCATGTCCCTACAGGGCGCATCTCCAGGGTCCAGCCAGGTATATGACACTGACTGTACCAGGAATGCTCACCTCCCCTCCCCTGTGTGGTCATATAAGCAGAGATACAAACATTACACAAACAGATCTTTAAAGGGAATCTGTCGCCATTTTTTTTTTTTACTTATTAAATCAAGATCCTGACCCAAATTCTTTTCCTCTCAGTCGTTCAGAGAGATCCTTTACAGCAACTTCATGCACATAGGATTCTTAAGACAGATAATATCCCATAGACTTGTATAGTAGAGTTTTCACTGTGAAGGGAGGGGAGAGGGGGAACCGTGACATCTCCTCTTGTGACTGGTGAATTCTGTGTTATCTGTACACAATGGTGTCTCCTTTTCAGTTTGACCCTGCTTTTACTGATAATGAGCACACTGCTGAAAAGCTCTCTAAACAGAACAGGAAGTGTCAGACGATTATTAGGCTTAGTGGCCAAAGTGAAAATTGCAGGACTTCGGAATTATTAAAAAAAAATACTGAAAGTGATATGGAAAAAAAAAAAAAATAAATAACCAAAAATTCCTAAAAAATGTGTTTTACATAAAAATGTGAGTTAAACAGTAAGTCATTTTTGATGACACATTCCCTTTAAGAGGAAAAACAAGGATACAATTTAACAGTTAAAGAAGACATTTCACACTAATCACAATGTAACAATCTACACCATCACATATGTCTTTAGTAATTTCTTATGAATTACAGAAAAAAAGACATTATTTTAGTATTCCCACAAAGTAAAGTAACTTTCTACACACAAAAGTTTATATTCAAATTTTAACATTTTCAATTTTAAACCCAGCTGAGAAGACTTGGTGAAAACATTCATCAAAATAGAAAGGTGCTTACATATAAAACTACAATATTCCAAACACCTAAAATTTGTAACAAAAGGGTACAGGCATAAAATTTCATTTAATTTATAAACACTGCTGCGGGACCCGGCCCCCCCGCTTTCAGGAGAAAAAATAGGGTACAAAACAGTAAAAATTAAAAAGTGTTTGAAAAACCCCTAACTTGAAAACCCTCATTTCCCTTGTATGAAATAACATAAACATATAGCTTTGGTGGTCCCCCGCCTGATACAGCAAACTGGGGTTTTAGTTTACTGTCAACGCCTTCTCAAGAGAATGTGTCTAACAAAAATGGTCAGCCCATAAACCCTTTCAATTGATATGAGGGGGAATTTTATGGAAAATTTGAAATTTCCCAAATCTTCAGGACTTGCCCATCTTATTTTACTTTGAAACTATTTTCCTTTTTTTTTTTTTTTGGGCGGGGTTTTGGCTTTAGACTCCATAATAAAAAATGATTTTAATATAAAAAAATAAAATATAAGAAACAAGTCTAAACTCAAGACTTGAAAGATACTGGACCATTCCTTCAGATAAATATTGGTTTGAATGTACTGTCCATTTACAAAAGCAAAAAGCTTTTTTTCTTATCAAAAGCACTATATACTGCAGACAAGTTTTCATGTTATAAATTATTTCTTTGTTGAGTTTAGTGTAGTTTTAAAAAAATATAACAGTTTATATAAAAAATTTTTAAATTTAAAAGGGAAATATCCCCCATAAAATAAAGACTGCAATTGTGTTCAAAACAATGAATAATATAAGTCATAGAATAATGTATCATCACAGTGCTGGTAAGAAACCAAATCAGACTATCGGAAAAACATGACGTTATCTCAAAACAATTAAAAACATGAACTGGAACGTTTAGGAATTTAAAATTTTAAAAAAAAAAGGGTAAAAAATTGGGGGAGATTAAAAAATACAGGAATACTAAGAAAAGCCCTTTTGTAATTTAGCGCATTTTGGGGGACTGTCTTATTTTTCCTTTAAAAAAAAGGGTTTAAAAACAAAATGTTTTCCACCAATTTAGGTTTGATGCAGTCTTAAAGCCAAGGCCAGAAAAAGATTCAGCCCGAAGAAAATTTTCCCCCCTGCGGAATCCCTTCCTGAAACTAAACCCGATTTCCTTTTTTGCTTTCTCAAACTCGGTGGGGCCCAAAAACAAATTGAGGATTTTGTTACAACCAACAGAGGGCGCTGTGGGCTTTTTCCCGCCCTTTCCCCCTTTAAAAACCCTTTTGATATGCAGATGCTAAATAGAGGGGGAAAAGGGAAAACAAAAATCTACAAAACCCTTCGTTTTGGTGCTCTCCTTAAGGAAGATCTTCCCTTTCCCGAGCTACCCCCATTTCCTCCCACACAGCCAGCCAATATCTTCTCTGCTCTGCATGAAAAGGGACAAAAATCCCAAACAGCGTTTTCTCAGGGGGGGAGATTTCGGCCCTTTGGGTAAAAAAAACCTTTTTTTTTCTTTTTTCAAGACCCCGGTGGGGCAAAAGCAATTGAGGATTTTGGGGTTTCAAACCAACAGAGGGCGCTGTTTGGGGGTCTCAGCCCCCTTTCCCCTAATCCTTGTGATATGCAGAAGGGTAAGTAGAGGACGAAAAGGGAAAACAAAAAAATTTTACAAAAACCGTTTGTTCGGTCTCTCCCCTTAATTGGGGGAAAACTTCCCTTTAAAAATTGGGATCAAAAATTTCAGCAGAAAATTAAAAAAAAAAACATGGACTTGGTTGTCCAATCTGTAACTTATTTTTTAGATTTTTAACCTTGCCACAGTTTTAGTCATCAGTGTGACATGTTTTGCTTTAAAGGGGCCCCCGCCCCAAAATACTCTAATTTAAAATTAAATTTTTTTTTATTCTTTGCAATTATATTGGTAGCTTTAAAAGCATGTTTAACGGCTTAAAATGGGCCCTATTTCGGGCCCTAATTACCCCGCCCAAGTGCGCCAATTACGGGCTGAAAAACCCCCCTTTATTACGGTAATTCACAGTTCTAAAAAAACTATGGTTACGTTTTCCCCCCCCCCCGCCCGGCGAAATCCCCCGGCGGGGAGTAATTTGACAGGGGAAATTATAGCGGCGTATACGCGCCGCTGGCAATTTGTCAATGGGCCGGCGAAAGTGCCGGCCCCCGCTCACTCCCCGCTCCCACCCCAAACCCACGCCCACATGGTAATTGCGGGGCTAATTGGCCGCAATTACCTGGAAATAGCCTAACTAAAATCTAAGCAGCAAACTATCATGGAAATTGCAGATGTCCACCATACATAAGTCTGTGAGCCATCAAAATGCCATTGGGCCATGATTGATGAACACCATTCTTCCTTTTGATCTGAAACAGTTCATATTCAGAAAAGAAAATGTTCCAACATGTCAAAAAAAAAAAATCTTTTCCAGATTTTCTACATGTTATTTGTCATATCAACAAGAAATACCGAAAATATTCTATGTATTCTGATTGATGAGATTCAGCACATGTCTAACAACACATCTCATCAAACTAATCTAATTTGTTGCATGAAGGGGTCAGTAGTACTCTTGACTGGCAGCCATTGATGAAGTATCCTTATTCTTTGCAAAATGTTTGCCATAATTTGTTGAGCTGCCTATGAGAAACAAAGATCTACTGTTCAAGAATGTATAGTAGGCAACTGGATTGAGCATTGGCTCAAACACCATAATCAGGGAACTGTAGTCAATTTCTCATACTCTGCTGGGTTCAGTGTTTTAGATTGTGGGCACGAGGGACAGATGATGGTTTAAAGCAATACCAATTTAAAAACAAAAATGTGATAGAGCTGGGTGATAAAATAAATACTCAACTCTATACTGACTCTGCCATTTCATGCGCTGTCGCCTCCTGTAAATAGCTGGTCAACTCGCAACCATTAGGCGATGTTCACACGGCTTATTTCAGAACGTATTTACGTCGGATTTCCTATCGTAAATACGTTCCGAAATCAGTTGTAAATCAGTTGCAATTAAGTGTCACTTAGTGTGGCACGTATTTCGCTACAGATTTACAATCCCCATTCATTATATGGGGTGAATCCGTTGCGAAATCCTGCCCAATAATTTACATGCTCATTGTTTTTTCGGCCGTATTGCGGCTGCAAATCTGCGGCGGCAATACGGCATGGAAATACTTGTCGTCTGAACGACGACACGTATTTCCCATTAAAAGCAATATTAAATTGTCTGCAACTTATTTCAGACTGATTTCGGAACGTATTTACGATCGGAAAAACCCACCATAATCGTTCTGAAATAAGCCGTGTGAACGAGGCCTTACAGCCAAATCAGCTGTTTCAGCAGTGACATTCTATTCCTTTGACATCAGAGTCATTAACTTCTGAGCGGTGAGGACAAGCAAATGCTAAGTGACTATATAAGCCCCTTAATGGCTGCAGTGGTCATGAGCCAACTGGAGGGTCACTGTGGGCAGCATCCGAGCTGCAATGGCAAAGAGTACAGGGTTGAGAACAGATTATGTTTTTTTCTTTAATTTCCCAGCTGTATTATATTTAGTGGGGATTATATTTAATGAAAAGATTACTGAAATTAAATGCACCAAATATATTAAGACTTAAAACATGTGTGCATGAGATCTACGCCTCATTTGCATAAATTACACCAAGTGTATTGTGCCATGCTCTTTTTTGCACAGCTCTTCCAATTTTTTTTAAAGTAATGAGCTTGATGCAAAACAATCAGAAAGTTACACTTTTTTTTAAACATTTTTTACCTTCCCTATGCCAGAATACTTACATAACCCCTTCATAACTTTCCCCCTTATGGTTTGGTTAATCCATTTTGGCTGAAAAATCAGATGTGTATACTGTATATACCTCACCTCTTTAAATATTCACTGCCCATCAAACCATTGGATCTCCTTGCTAATTTTGAAGCTGGGAAAGGTTGTTTAATGATAGGTTCTATGAGAAGAGCGTCCAAGAGAGAACGATAGACAAAGGGGTCAGATAATCTGAGAAACAGAACAGAAGTAGAGTGGGTATAAAAGGAAGGATATCTATTACAAAATAGATAAGAAAAAGCAGCTCTCATAAAAACACACGTGTTTTTTCCCAAGCTGATGTGAATGTAAAGGTCAAAATATTACATTTCTATTTCTATTAAAGGTAGTAGTTGTTAATGAAGTTTTTAAAATAAAGGTTATAGCAATAAATCAATAGAACCTCCTCAGTTATTTGGCATAATTAATCATTTTGATCGAAAAAAAAAATAGCAGTGACATTAGTCCCACTAAAAGCAAGCAATGTGTTAGGCTGAAGGAAGATATATCATTCCAAAACCACTTTGGCTAATACCTTGCCTGTGCACCCACAACAGCGGACACCGCAGCAACCGCATCAGTTTTACACTTTGGACTTTGCACGGGAAGTGGTGCAAGCATTAGGGAAGGACAAGGAGCCGACTTTGGAAGTTTGTTCAGAGGATTTTCAATAAAATCTTTATGGACGCAAGTACTTACATAAAAGAAAGGAACAGAAATAGACATAAAAGAACAGTGAGGGCACGGAATTAAACAGCAGAGAGAAATTAATAATATGTTCACACTTTGGGTGTTCATTATTAGCAAAGGCTTCTCAGTTAAATAATGAAGCTCAAGAGACCGGAATAAAATAACCTTTGTCTATTTCTACACAAAGCTTCCTGCTATATGGCTAATTTGGTAAATGTGCGGTCATACTTTATATGTCATTATTTAAACTATAACAATTCATATCTTGAAGCAACGCTTCAAAGCATAGAGGCTATTGTATTGCAAGACTGGCTGAATAACTACATGTACACTGTTGTAATCTAGAGTGGCTAGAGATCTGTATCCATTGTGGCTAACCATCCGAAAATTCACGAGAAATCCATAAAAACAGGAGACCGCTCCATAACAAGACAAAAGATAATTTGTTACTATGTGATTGGGATTATTTTAATTGTAAGGGTTTGTTCACATGTAGGATTTCTGCTTAGATTTTCATACTGTTCAGCTGATTTCAATGTAGATGAACTCCAATCAATAAAAAAAGAAACTGGTCGAAATATGCGACATGGCATTTATGCTTCTCCATGCTGCGGATTTGCAATTCTAAGTCAGAAAACCTGCAAGTATGAGCATTTCAATCAAGTAGGAAACAAACTCCACCTTGATTATAGGACTAGAATGCAGGAGGATCTTGCATCAAAATCCATGTAAATTTCCACCATGTGAACAAGCCGCCATTGTAGTTAACCCTAAGTGATGGCAATGTGTTTACATTGATATCCTGAGATATAAATTCTCATCTTCATAAAAACAGCTTTTTCCCTATAAAATAAATCTGTCTACACCGTGGAAGAAAATGATCTATGTGCCATTATGTAACAGATTTTCATTAACATACAACCACTGTAAATTATTTTCTATTTGTTTTAAAACACCTTAAAGGGGTTGTCTCGCTAAAAAGATTAGCTTTCAACATGTAGGGAACACTAAATGAAGACATTTTCCAAATATATTGCGTTGTTCATTCTTTTTTGTTAAGGAGCTACAAGTGATTTTATCACCTTCTGTGCTATCTCTGGTTCCCCAAGTGACCGACCTGTGTACTTCTGCCCCCACCTCTTGCTGGCTTTTCTGACAGCAGGGAGTGACAGCATCCCCCAGGTCGTGGGCAGCAGAGCTCCAGGCAGTGAGAACTTGTTTGTTATCTGATCTTTCAGACAAAAGCCCGAATTACTACTTTTTACTTTCCCAAAAGAAGTTTCCCTGGCCGACAGGGAGATTTATCTAATTAAGAAGTCGAATACAAGAGCCATATGCTGATTACGACACTTGACCAGGAAGTGAAAAACTAAGCAGCATTATTTCTTCATGCCTCCTTGAAACTTTGAGATGAGACAACCCCTTTACATATAAAAATATTTGTTTAAAAAAATTATGAAATTAATCTAAGCGTATGCCAATCCCTGGTTTTTGGGGTTCTTATTTAAGTGTTTTCAGATATTTCCATCTGTGATAAATGAGGTGACTTTAACCACAAACAAGTAGATGGAGCAATTTTTTTTTAAGAGCTCAGCTAAGAATCATGTGATGTGCTTAATCTAAAAATATTCCTTTACTAAAAAGTTTTGCTAATAAAATCTGTTGGCCCATTAAAATTTGTCTACAACGTTTTAAAAATTAACTTCGTAATTTTGAGGGTTTTAGAATGTAAGGGTGTCCCCCAGGCTTTGTCAAAAACGGAATCCAAAAGGGTCAAGGCGGGGGAGACCTTTTTAAGGGCTTTTTCCCAACGCTTTTTGTGACCCTTTTTCCCCGGATCCGCAAAACGGTCTAACAATTGTCAGTGTGATTAACATTGTTTTCAATGGCAAAAGGCATCGTGTTCACACGAAAAGTCGCCGTTGCGTTTTTTTCGGTCCGCATTTTTGGGTTTCCGTTTTAAGAATTTACATTTCAATTCTTCTTGCTTTTACGCAAGAGAAAACCCCTAGGAAATAAAGGAGGGCTTTTGGATCCCGAAAACGGATCCAAAAAAGCAGCAACATTTGGGTGTGTTTTGGGTCCGCTTTCGATGCCAAAAACGCATCCGTAAAACGCAATTGGATTTAAATTAAATATAAAATTTTATATTATGTTTGCCTTATATTTTGTATCATTTTAATGGGGGGGGGCTAATTTTTCTAATGCAATGTGCTATTGGAAAATGCCTTCATTCTACATGGGTAAAGGAGAGGAGAATAATGTCAGTCCCACAGCCTCCAGCATACCACCGGATGCACATGGACGTCGAGTCCCTGAGTTTGAAAACTATTGGTTGATTAAAAAAAAAAAATTAAATAGGGGTGAGGGAGGGGGGGGGGGCGCGGGTTCTATAATCATAGGTTTATGTACAGTTCATTGACACTAGGTAAAAAAAGGGTTTGTTCTTGGTCATTGATAGGTTAAAATTATTTTTAAAATTTGAGTTTGATAGGTGATTTAAATAAAGCATTGAAAAAACGGATCCAAAAACGGATCCGTAAAACGCATGCAAAACACATCCAATACACATCCAATACACATCAAAAAAGGATCAGCTATTGCGTTTTCTGGATCCGCTTTTTGGATGCAGTTTGCATCCAGTTTTCGCAGGTTAAAAACAGATCCATAAAACGCATCCAAAACGGATCCAAAACGTCGTGTGAACAAGCCCTAAGCCCACACCAAAGGCTGTGTCTTCTATTTCTCCCCTATCTCGGTGGGGCCAGGTCGATAAAAGTATCCTCTACCCAAGGGGGGAAACTTACACTAATCAATATGTGAATGGCACAAGTAATTGGAGATTGGATTTGGTTTGGCGATTCACCTAAAATTTTGCAACAAGACCACCACAAACCATGAAATCAGGAGTCTGGTAGTCCTGCCTGTAGCTTTCTATCTTTCAAAAGGACAATTATGGGTACTTTAACAAATTCCCTTTTGTACAATCACGAAGGCGTTTTACAGACCGTTTTAGATTAGAAATTACTTCCATACCTTGCATTAATGGAAAAGTCCTTTAAAAGCTAAGCCTTTCTGTGAAATTCATACACCTCTCCTAAATTATCAGAAAAATAGGCACCATGGAAAGCAGGTGTACAGAAAAAGAGCACAGAGATCAATGGCCCCTTACAGACTTTTATGGCTATCCCATTTCATAAAAAAAAACCTATTACAATATAACCCAATATATGGTTGCAAACAAGGTGGTATACAATAACAGCAAAACTTCAACATCGAAGATTTTTACCTTTTTTCAGACATGGAAATATGTGAAAGAACAGAAGAAGTATGTATGAAAGAAGTCTGTTCTCCAGAGCTCCCCGCCACATTCAAAGCAAAAATTTCAGATTTAAAAGCAGGTGGGAAGTATCAATCCATGATACTTTTAAAAGGCTTTTCACAACGGGCAAATTTTTGGGTGTGGCTTCCATGTCTAAATGCGCATTTGATTCATCTGAATGGGGAAACCCAGTTCACACTAAAAATTTTGTGCAGAAAAAAGGTTGGATTTGCATGTGCAGCGAACGGGGTTAGTCACGAGGATGGGCCATGCCCCACGGAAAGGGTTTTCCCCTTTTTTTTCAGACGGTTTCTTTTTGAAAAGCGTTGCAAATGGGGTGAAAACTTTTAACGGGCCTTTTGGGAAAACCCCTGTCCCCCGCAGGGTTTTCCCCCCCCCGGTTTTTCAACTGCCGGGGGCCTGAAAAAACATAGAACTTTTGTTCTTTTCCGGTTTTCGGACGGCAGAAGAACAGGTCTATGTGAAGAGGGAGGGCTTTTCTCCGCTCATCGCAGAGAAAAGCCGTCCTCCTGCGGCCGTCTAAACGGCCCCTAATCCACTTACAAAGCAGCAGAAAAATCCACTGCTGCAAAGTGATAATCAGCGGTTGAAATCCATAGCGATCAATCTGAACTGCAGTAGACATCAGATCGGATTTTGCAGTGTGAAAAACTCGACTTATGAACATAACCTTATAAAAGTGAACACAGGATGAGGGGATTCTGAACAAGGAATTATAGACAATCAACTATTCCAAGGCAGAGGTATGAAACACTCCAGGTGAAGTACCTGTTGGGGGGCTTTGGGGGGGAGAATACTTTGGACTCTAGACAAAGGTCACAATCTGAGTTAAACAGTGCACTTCCTCAAAAAATCTCCCTGTTCATTCCCCTTTTGACAGGAATTTCTGAAAATGATTTTTGAGAGTGGGCAGGGAATCAAGTGGCCTTCAGTTTTTTAAACAACATTTTTAAAAAAAAAAAAAAAAGGAAAAAAAAATTTCAAGTACTTCAATAGCAATACCCCAAAATTCTAGCATCTATCTTTAAACCACATGTACAATTTGGGGCATGTTCTATTAGATTTTTGGTGTTAGAGGTACAGGGGAATCGAAAGATATTTTTTCAAAAGAACCAAAACAAAAAAAAATGTCATTGACAAAAAAAAACCTAGGTAAATATTTACCAGAAAAGCAAGACTTAGGAATGTTAAAGAGCTATACACTACTCACAAAAATCAGGGTATTTTTGCTTTGGTTGAAAAATTTTAGGACTCCAAATTT
>JAODAL010038599.1:0-39029 GCA_025379985.1 Phyllomedusa bahiana
ATTTCCTTGACTCCTACACATTTTTCATCTGTATGATTAGATGTTTTCTCATTTACTTCTTTATAGTCTGTATGTGGTATCCTATAAGTTTTTTTAGTACTTACAGATAGTGGGTCCCTAGCCAGAAATATAAAGACTACCAATTGGAGTCTTTTGGATTGTAGATTGGTGCCTGCTGCTGAACAAAGGGAGGTTCCACATAGTCCCGTTTCCCCCCATCACAGTGACAAATACAAATTAGAATCACCTAGTTTATCCCCGGTCCCACCTGTTCTTAGATGAACCGGGATGGGAAATTCTGGTCGCGTCATGTTTCTCCGCCTTTTTTCTTTTGGCGCGACGTTAGTGTCCACCACACAGAGGCGATGTAAATAAGTGAGTATTCCCCCCCACAAAGCCCGTCCGCGTCCAATTTTCCCGCCCTTCGATGAACCCACACATCGCGTCGTAATGGTAAAATCGCCGCGTCCACTATTCCGCCCCCTTACATTACTGAACGCTGAATCATAATAACCGATATGCAGCACTAACTGGACTTTGCCCGGTTTTTGCGGTTTTCCATGGCCCGGGCCTAAACGGTAAGCATTGCGGCTACTCCAAAATGAAGCAGAGTGTTGTCCTTATTGGACCGCACACAAAGGATAACCGGAAAAATAACTTACATAAACTGGTGGTTTTGCATCATTTTCCGGTAATGCGCCTACACCATAGCCGCACCTATGAAAAAGCCCATAACCCTCTGGATATCAACCAACTCTTTAGGAAAAAGCCATTTTTTTGTGGCATTGTATTTTATTGTAGCTCTCTGTGAATAAAGTGTAACACCCTTAGTTAATTGGGGGAAATTTCCTAAATCCTTTATTTCCCACAGCCCTAAAACTGTCCCCTAGGGAAGGAAAAGGTAAGTACTGAAAACATGTCGGACCTTTATTATGAGGTGAAAAGTATTTAATCAATTAACATTTTGTTTTTTTGCACTTTGAGCACTTTTTTGTTTATAACACTTTTTTCTATCACAATTTTTTATTGTTAGGGATGCTTAGGGAGTCATCTTAACAGGGAATAGGTTTTCCAGAACGGGGGTCGTCCCATATTATCAAGGAAACGGATCAATTCCCCTTGTAACATAAGCGCAAAGTAAGCACTAGATAAGGAAGCATTGGCAGGGAATTTGACGTAGGAATATCATAACAGTGTTTTCCTACTATTCCCTATTTTCCTAACGTGTGTGGGTTATCTTTATATTTTTATATTACAAATGGCTTCCTGTTAATATATATGGGAGAGTAATCTTGTTTCTCAATTCATATTGTGTTAATTACTAATAATTAAAAGTTTATATTTTAAACTTTTACAAATTTTTACCTTCCAAGTTAACAGTATTGTATTTAGCTGTGATCCTACAATTTAAGTTTTAGATAAAGAAATGGAAGATTTTATGTTAGTTTAGGTAGATGAATTTTAAAGGAGCAATCTACCGCTTGAAAAAGTCCCACGGGGAGGAAAGTGGGTGGTGGCCCCCACGGGCACAAAACACAGAACAAGCTCTATTTAAAAAGAAAATACTGGAATAAAGTTTCACCAAAGACATAGTGGGTAGAACAATTGCAACTGCAATCGCTTTTAATTATTAACAGTTTTTTTCTATTGAAATATTTCCTGGGATATTGGCAAGTCCCCCTGAAACTAAAATAGAATACACAAATCTTTCTAGTATCGCAGGTTCTCCCCCTTTGTTATGTGCAAAACTCCACTTTTATTATTCAGTATACATTTTCAGAATAGTTGGGTTCATATTCAATTTGCCCCCATTCCACCTTGTTGGATATATCCACCTTTGGCACGTTAAAAATTTTGAATCCCAGCTATTTTATAGTCACCACAGTGAAATTGAAAAGGTGCCAAAAAATCTTGTATTAATACAATACATAACAGAATACTTGTTTTTTGACCTTTGCGCACTGACAGCTTTGGTTCCATTGAAGGCACTTGGAACCCTTAAATTTGAATCCACAATTTTATACATTTACCACAGGCAAAATGAAAAGGTGCCAAAAATATCTTTGTAATTAATACGAATTACATTAACATATACGGTTTTTTTACTTTTTGGCGCACCTACAGAGCTTTGTTTTTTCATTGAGGCAGCTTGCAACTTAAATTCTGAAATCCCAACAATTTTAAATAAGTTCCACCACAAGATGAATTGAAAAAGGTGCCAAAAATAACTTGTAATTAATCTACGTAATAACCATAACAGAATACGTGTTTTTTTTGACTTTGGGCGCACTAACAAAGCTTTGTTCATTAGAAGGCAGCTTGCACTTAATCTGAATCCAAGCAATTTTTAATAGTCCCACCACAGGTGAAAATTGAAAAAAGGTTGCCAAAGATATCTTGTATTGATACGAATACATAAAAGATACGTTGGGTGTTTTTTTTTACTTTGGCGCACTACAGCTTTGTTCCATTGAGCAGCATTGCACTTTACATTGTGAATCAGCAATTTTATAGTCACCACAGGTGGGAATTGAAAGGTTGGCCAAAATTATCCTTGTAATTATACAATACATTAACAAATTTAACGTGTTTTTTTGACTTTGGCGCCCTACAGCCTTTGTTTCATTGAGGCAGCATTTGCACTTAAATCTGAAATCCAGCAAATTTTTTATAGTCACAACAGAGAATTGAAAAAAGTTGCCCAAAATAATCTATGTATTATACAATACATAATAAGATCGTTGTTTTTTTTTTTTTTTACTTTGGCCGCACTACAAGCTTTGTTCATTTGAGGCAGCTTGCCACTTAAATTTGAATCCCATCGAATTTTATTAGTCCCCCCCACAGGTGAATTGAAAGGTGTTCCCCAAAAAATATCTTGTTATTATTAGCGAATACATAACTGATTCGTTAGGTTTTTTTGAAAACTTTGGGCGCACTACAGCTTTAGTTCATTGAGCAAGCTAGCACTTAAATTTGAATCCAGCAAATTTTTTTTAGTCCCCACAGGTGGAATTTGAAAAGTGCCAAAAAAAACTTGTAATTATACGAATACATAAAAATAACGTGGTTTTTTTTTTTTTTTTTTGACTTTGGCGCTGACAACAGCCTTTTGTTTCATTGAGGCCAGATTAGCAACCTATTAATCTAAAATCCAGCAATTTTTATAGTCACCACAGGTGAAATTGAAAGGTGCCAAAAAATATCTTGTAATTATACGAATACAATTAACAGATACGTTGTTTTTTTGACTGGGCCGCACTACAGCTTTTGTTTCATTGAGGCAGCCTTTTGCACTTAAAAATCTGAAATCCAGCAATTTTATAGTCCCACCCACCATGTGGAATTGAAAAGGTGCCAAAAAATATCATGTATTATACGAATAACATATCAAGATTACGTTGTTTTTTGCACTTTTGCCCAGATCCCAGATTTGTTTGATAAGACTCCTTGCACTTAAATTTGAGTCCCAGCCAATTTTAAATAGTACCCACAGGTGAATTGAAAAAGGTGCCAAAAATATCTTGGTATTAATACGAATACGCATAACAGGATACGTGTTTTTTTGACTTTGCGCACTACAGCTTTGTTTCATTGAGGCAGCTTGCACTTAAATCTGAAAATCCAGCAATTTTTTTATAGTCACCACAGGTGAATTGAAAGGTGCCCAAATATATCCCTTGTATTTATACGAATACATAACAGAGTAACGTGTTTTTTTGACTATTTTGCGCACCTACAAGCCATGTTTGTTTTATGAGGCAAGCATGCCACTTAAATCTGAATCCAGCAAATTTTATATTTCCACCAACCATGTGAAATTGAAAGGGTGCCCAATAAAATATCCTTGGATTATAAACAAAAATACATAACAGATACTTGTTTTTTTGCACTTTTGCCAGTCCCCAGATTTGTTGAAGAACACCTTGCAAACTTAAAATTTGAATCCAGCAAAATTTTATAGACCCCCACACAGGTGAATTTGAAAGGGTGCCCAAAAAATATCTGGTACTAATACGAATACATAACTGAAACGTGTTTTTTGACTTTGCGCACCTACAGCTTTTGTTTCATTTGAGGACAGCATTTCACTTAAAAATCTGAAGCCAGCAAAATTTTATCGTCACCACAGGTGAATAGAAAGGTGCCGCAAAAAAAATAATCTGTTATTATACTCATGGGGAAAAGAAAAGATGAAATAGATAAAACGTGTTTTTTTTTTTAACTTTGGGCGTCACTACAGTCTTTTGTTTCATTGGGCAGCTTGCACTTAAAATTGAATCCCAGCAATTTTTAATAGTCACCACAGTGAAAAATTGGAAAAGGCCAAAAATATCTTTGTTATTATACAATTACATAACAGATACTTGTTTTTTTTAACTTTTGGCGCACTAAACAAAGCTTTGTTCATTGAGGCCAGCTTGCAACTTTAATATGAAATAACTCAGCAATTTTATATCACCACCAGGTGGAAATGATTAGGTGGCCCCAAAAATACCTTGTATTATCCCGAATACATTATTCAGATAGGTTTTATTTCACTTTGGCGCAGCCACTTTTTTTGATAGATCTACTTTGCCACTTAAATTTGAATCCCCAGAGCAAATTTTGGTAGTAACCTACAAGGTGAATTGAATAGGTGCCAAAAAATACATTTTATTATCCGAAAAACATTTTCCAGATACGTGTTTTTTTTCCCTTTGACGCAGGCCAGCCCCTATGTTGTGATAGATTCTACTTTGCAGTTAAAAATTTGAAAATACAGCAATTTTTAAATAGTCCCCACCATCACAGGTGAATTGGAATAGGTGCCAAAAATACCCTTTTTATTTATCCAAATACATTTTCAGATACTTTGTTTTTTTTTCACTTTGGCGCAGGCCCAGGCCCCCCCCCCCACCCCACCCTTTGGTTGATTGATCTACTTTGCCAGCTTATATTTGAATCCAGCATTTTTTTGTTTTTTTTGATTTGAGTGGATTTTTCAAGAATAGCCATGTGATTTTGCCCCGTCCTTTTTTAATAAGAGACTTTCCAAAAACTCTTGCCATACCTTTCTCAAATTTTTAAATATTTCTGAACATGGAGCGAAATTTCAGGTGGTAAGCCGAGCAAAGAGGGGGTAAGGACATGATGTAGAGGTACGATAGAAGGTTGCTCCATCCATTGCTTGGACAACACTCAATGCCAGCGATCGTCAGTTTGCTAGGAAACCCGTCAGGCCCTGTCAGTCGCCTGGGTTCAGGGCCCTGGTGAATCTCAGTAACGAAACAGCGTCGCAAAACTGTTCCCCTTAGTGGGTTTAATGCAACCCTTCATCCAGCAGTCCATACCTCCTCGTCCTCCCAGTCCACGGCCAAAATGTTTCGTCACCACAGATCATCAGCATCCGTCTCACCCCCAATAAGAAAAAAAAACCATGAAAGCCTAGGCCCAAATGTCAACTCGTGTACCCCACCACTTTGTTGGATAATCCAATTTCTGAAGACCTCTTTTTGATGACAAAATTTGCGGTTTGGTTTAAAAAGATCAAGAGCCAAAGAGGAAATGAAATTTTCTCTGCTTCCTGAACGCCCAGTTACTGATGCCATCAGAGGAGGAGAAGGAACCGTCAATCCGCTAAAAATGTCCGGGCGGTCGGCAAAACGCCTTGCAGTCCCTCTTGCCATTTGAGCCCCGCAGCCCTCCCTGGAAATGCAGAATGTACCAGGGTACCGACCAAGTCCACCTGTGTTTGATGAGATGTATGACATTGCTGAATCCAAACCCGTGGTCTTTTCAGTAAGAAATTTGGCTGCGAAGCGCTTCATCACTGGGGATGGACCGAGGAGGAAAGACGATGGGGTAGTGTGTCCCAGTAAACGGGTCCCCTCCTCAAAAAGGGAGAGGGCTGTCCGCAGAAGTCCGCTGATATGATTCCGCCACCACGGTCCAGCGGCAAAAAACACCCGCTACCCACCCCGCCTCAAAAAAGGTTCCAGGAACACTCAAGCCCCTGTGCCTTCTTAACCCAAGCCTCTGAGTCACCCAGCGATGTCCCAAAATGCCGCCTCATCTTGCCCCGTAAACGCATAAGTAGAGGCAAAAAACCTTAGGTGGATTAACCTACCACCAAACATGCCCACTAGTCACATGCAGCGAATGCCATGAAGTTTGAAAATGGAGGCAACACTTTGCCAAAAAAAGGCCCAGACCTGACGCGGGCCTCCAACCAACTGTCACACCCTCTGTCTCCCGCCTCCCCCTCCACCGCCACCGGACCAAGCTGTTTTTCCTCAGCTGCCCAATGTACTCTCAGAATAAATGATCAGGGAATCAGCCTCCGCTGTTCAATCCTCCACCGTCCGCCCGAGTAACCCCAGCAACCACCAGAGAACCATCCTAACCCCTCTTCCCTAACGCCAGTTTTGACGACCCCTGCACGATTGTAAAACAAGCGGCCCAGTCCCTAAGCAGCCACCTTCTGTCTACCCAGGTTTGGGAGGGGGGTGGGGGCCCCCAGAAGAAACACTTTTTAAACCCAACCAATCCCCAAAGCCAAAAGCCTGAAATGTCCGGCAATGCCAGGCTTATTGGCTTTGAAATGTTTGCACCCTTTCCGTCCTGGTGGGAAACACAGAATGGTTTTTCCCGCCCCAGGTCATAGCCTTGTCCCCCCTGCCCCCCCATTACCAGATGCAGAGCAGGCATTTCTTTGCCAGAAAAAGCTGTTCCCCCTCATCTGGCCAGGCCAACGTGTATCTAAAAATTTCAAGCAGCGTTGTCCTGCATTCTGTGAGCGGAAAAGTGCCATCTGACCACGACACCATGGAACTGTAAGAAAACGCGGCCAAGGCCGCTATATCTCTGTGACAAGCATCCACTGGGTGAACCTGGTGGAAACTCTGGACCTCTGGGGGTGACAGTGGCTCCAGGCTCCGGCGCACGCTCTTTTCAAAACCGGGGACAGGGAATGGGTGCAGGTTTCTTTCCCCCAAGGTCCTCTGGTGGCATCACGTGCCCAGAGAAACCAGGCCGTTTGAAATTTATCTGTCTTGGAGACCGTCCACACACAGGTCAGGAGCTGTGGACGGCTCTCCGCAACGAGACCGAGCGCTGGCTGGGTGCCAAGAACCTTGTTCCAGGCAAGGTGGTGTGCGATAACGGGCGAAATCTGCTGGCCGCCCTTAAGATCGTAGGCTGGAGCACATCCCTTGCCTGGCACATGTCATGAACCTTGTCGTCCAGAAATTTCTAAAGAGCTACCCGGGTCTGGACTGCCTGCTGAGGAAGGCTCGAAGTCTAAGTTCGCACTTCCGCCGGTCGCACCCTGCTTCGTCCCGCCTGGCTGCGTTGCAGCGTCAGCTCGGCCTCCCCGTCAACCGTCTCATTGTTGACGTGGCAACACGCTGGAATTCCACCCTCCACATGCTCCAGCGATTGTGGCAGCAGCGCAATGCCATTACGCAGTACGAAGTGACACATGGCCTGACAAGCAGCGGTGCGGACCTCGGGGTGTTGAGCCACCGAGAGTGGAGGCAGGTGAAAGAGCTCTGCACCATCCTTGCCAGTTTTGAAGAAGCCACCAAAATGGTCAGTGCGGACAATGCCCTTGTCAGCATGAGCATTGTGGTGATCTTAGTTCTGGAACGATCGTTGGACACTCTGAAACAACAGGTCCCGCCAGCGACGGAGGAGGAGACGGACACAGATGCGGACACGGAGCCTTTCTCTCCGTCAAATCCACAAGGCCCGACAGTTTCACAATTTCATCGGTCTTCAATTAGGCAGTGGTTCGGGGTCCAGAAGCTAGTGGCAAGGGGGCGCATCAGCTCTCTGGGTGCATCAATCTCAGGCAAAGTCAGGGCTGTGGTGAAGCTTGCCGGAGGCAGCGGTGGAGGAGGAGGAGGTATTCCTTGACACCGATGGTTACCGACGTCCCTCTTGGAAAGAGGTTGGCGCGAATTTGAGGCGGAGGTGGGAAGTGAGGAAGATCAGTTTGCTAGTGCCCCTCGACCCAGAGGCTTGGGAAATCAAGGCTCCATCTCTCACATGAATAGTGCTTGGATGTCATTTACTCCACATGATCCTGCTTTATGGCCATCAAAATGAACAACAGTTACTGGGTGGCACCCTCATGGATCCCCGGTACAATAACAAAACTCAGCACTTTCCTTCCACCACCCAAATAGAGAGTAAAATGCAGAAATGGAGACCTTGCTGATTGATCAACTGGAGACATCTGTTGCGTCTGCTTCACGGTTCATTCAAATGTCACGGTGGAACAACGCCAGCGACGGCAGCAGTAGGAGTGCCAAGTAGCCGTAGGCGGCAGCTGCAGCAGCAGCTGCAGGCAAGGTGGCAGAAGCCTAATGGTGACTCTCGGTCTATCTTATTTACCACCTCACCAACGCATTGCAATGCAGGGGCAACATACAAACAACCAGAGGACCAGCTTAAAGAATCAGGGCACGACTTCTGCGTCTTTTCCAAACACCGATGTTTTTGTATGTGTTCGGACCCATAGGACTTCTGGGTATTCAAATGGACGAAATGCCCAGCTGGAATCACCACGCCATAGAGGTGTTGTCTGCCCAGCAGCCAGCGTCTATCTGAGCGGATCTTAAGCCAGCCGGACGGAGTCATTACAGTCAAACGCTTACGTCTTTCCACATATAATGTGGATCGTTTGACTTTCATCAGATTAATCAGGCATGGATCTCTGGATGATGTAGTGGCCCCAATTGCCGAGGTCACGATTAGCTTGATGGTCTACTTCACATTCTCGTCTCAAACAGAAATGGTCTCTATGAAAAACTTATTTTTAATTGATCATTCTCTACTGACAATTTTTTCTCAGTTCCCAACTGTTCATTTTGATGGGTTTTGCTGTGTGGAGACTATAAAAGACACCAAGGTTTCAATTGATCAAAATACATATTCCATTACTCACTTCTCTTTAGAATTTGTTCGCATTGTCAAATGGTTTGTAGGTCATGTGCCTCACATTTTTAACAGTGGCTGGAAGTCATATTATAATTTTTTGGGGTCCATGTTGCTGTGAGATACAGCAATAATTATGGCCCTTTGGGCACAGAAATGTGGCTTTTTAGTTGGCATTTCTCCATCACAATTTTAACAGTGGTGGAGAAAGTCATATTTATAATTTTTTAGGTTATGTTGCTGTGAGATACAGACAATAATTACGGTCCTTTGGAATACAGAAATGTGGCTTTTAAGTGGCATTTCTCCCTCACAATTTTTTAACAGTGGCTGAGAAGTCATATTTATATTTTTTGGGGTCATGTTGCTGTATGAGATAAGCTATAATCATGTTCTTTTGGAACAGAATTGTGGCTTATAAGTGGCTTTTCTCCCTCATATTTTTAAACAGTGGGCTGAGAAGTCATTTTTATGATTTTTTTGGGTCTTGCTGCTTTGAAATGCAAGCAATACTACAGGTCCTATTCCTAAAAAATTTTGTTTCTAATAGACATTTGTTCTTCACAATGTCAAAAGTGGTCATGGGTCATGTTTTTGAATTTTTGGGGGCATTTTGCTGTGACATGCTGTATACTAAAGGTTTCCTATTATAAAAAATGTTGTTGCTAACAGACATTTGTTCTTCCCACAATTGTCCAAATGTGGCTCATAGGGTCATGCTTGAAATTTTTGGAGGCATTGTGCTTTGACATTGCAGCTATACTACAGAGTCCTATTAGAAAAAATGTTGTTTCTAACAGACATTTGTTCTTCCACAATTGTCCAAAGTGGCTCCTGGGTTTAATATTTTTATTTTTTGGGGGCAATTGTGCTGTGACATTGCAGATATACTACAGGTCCTATTATAAAAAAAAGTTGTTTCATAACAGACATTTGTTCTTCACAATTGTCCAAAGTGGCCCATGGGTATATTTTGAATTTTTGGGGGCATTTTGCTGGTGACATGCAGCTATTTCTACAGGTCCTATTATAAAAAATTTTGTTTCTAACAGACATTGTTCTTCACAATTGTCAGGAAGTGGCTCAAGGGTGATGGTTCTGTCAGTAACAGGATAGGTAGGACACTGTTAAATGGACACATATTGCAAAATGACTTGTTTTGCAAGATCTTTAACATAGCTATCATCCCTGTATTGTGTCATCCCATTTCTCAATATAATTAAAAAAAGAGAAACAAAGACATGGTGGGTTTCCATCTTATTTTAAAATTGTGTTTTCTTAGAATTAAACTACTAAAAAACTTGCATGTACAAATATAGCTGGTAAAAAAATTCTCATGAATTGTAGACAAGGGAGGTATAGGAAAAACTTGACCAGATGTATGTTATTCCGGGACATGTGGAGGTATGGAGCACGGGGACAGAGAACAAAGTAAAGAGGACCATTTACTCCAGCTCGTTGAGTAAAATGAGAAAAAAGAATGCCAAGAAACAGGGCACTGGGTGTAACAGGAGCCGTTAACCAGCAGATTCCAGTGATGCTCATTTGGTCCGCATTCATAAGGAGGACAAGGCGCTACCCAGGTCTTGACTGTGTACTGAGGAAGGATGGAGTTCTCACACTTCCGTTCCGCACTCTGCTTCAGCACGGACAGTTTTTCGTTGCTGCGTTCCATTAAGGGCATTTTAACCGCTTGTTATATAGTTGACGGACGACAGCCTGGGCTCTCACCGCACACAATGTAACTCGGGACCTGGCGGTCATGCTGTGGACAGACAGTATAGTCATGTCCAGTTCAACTAATATGGTGGTTGAAGACTCCTTTTTCCGGCACTTTTTTAATCTGGGGGTCGGACAGGTTTAATGGTCATACTGCGGTCCTGGACTGGTCTAGTCATTTTCAAGTTCAACTAAATTGGTGGTTGAAAGACTCCTTTTTCCGGCACTTTTTATTGTGGGGGGTCAGACAGGATAAGGTCTCCTGCGGTCCAGGGTCAGTTTAGTAATGTCCAGTGAAAACTAAAATGGTGGTTGAAAGAACTCCTTTTTCTGGCATTTTTTAAATCTGGGGGTCATGCAGGTTTGGGCTCATGCTGTAGCCCAGGACAGATTCTAGTGAATGTCCATTCAACTAAAATTGGTGGTTGAAAGAACTACTTTTTCCGACTCTTTTTTAAATCTGTGGGTCAGACAGGTTTAAGGGTCTTGCTGCGGTCCTGGACAAGGGTTTGTCAATGTCAGTTCAACTAAAAATGGTGGTGAAAGACTCCTTTTTTCCGGACTTTTTAATTGGGGGTCAGACAGGTTTAAATGGTCATTCTGTGGACACAGGACAGGGACAGTATAGTCCAGTGAAACTAAAATGGTGGTTGAAAGACTTCTTTTTCCGGCACTTTTTAATCTGGGGGTCAGAAAGGTTTAATGGTCATACTGCGGTCCGGGACGGGTATAGTCAATGCCCCAGTTTCAAATAAAATGGTGGTTGAAAGGCTCCTTTTTCCGCACTTTTTAATCTTGGGTCAGACAGGTTTAAGGGTCATGCTGCGGTCCAGGACAGGGTTTGTCAATGCCCAGTTCAACTAAAATGGGGGGTTGAAAGACTCCTTTTTTCCGGCACTTTTAATCTGGGGGTCAGACGGGTTTTAAGGGTCATACTGCGGTCCAGGACAGGTATAGTCAATTTCCAGTTCATCTAAAATGGTGGTTTGAAAAGACTCCTATTTCCGGCACTTTTTAATCTTGGGTCAGACAGGTTTAAGGGTCTCTGCGGTCCGGGACAGGGTTTGTCAATGTCCAGTTCAACTAAATGGTGGTTGAAAGACTCCTTTTACCGGCACTTTTTAATCTGGGGTCAGAACAGTTTAATGGTCATACTGGGGGTCCAGGACAGGTAAGTAAATGTCCAGTTCAACTAAAATGGTGGTTGAAAAGACTCCTTTTTCGGCACTTTTAATTTTGTGGGTCAACGGTTAAGGGTCTTTGCTGCGGTCCAGGAACATTTCTTGTCAATGTCCAGTTCAACTAAAATGGGGGTTGAAAGACTCCTTTTTCCGGCCTTTTTAATCTGGGGGTCAGACAGGTTTTGGTCATGCTGCGTCCAGGACAGGGTTTGTCAATGCCCCAGTTCAACTAAATGGTGGTTCAAAGACTACTTTCTTCCGGCACTTTTTAATCTGGGGGTCATGCAGGTTTTTAAGGGTCATGATGCATTCCAGACAGGATATTCAATGTCCAGTTGAAGTAAAATGTGGTTCAAATAATACTGCCTCCTGGCACTTTTTAATTTGTGGGTGATGCAGGTTTAAGGGTCATGCTGTGGTACAAGACAGGGATAGTGAATGGTGTGTGACTTTTTTTCTGTGGCTTTTATAGCCTAAGTGTTGTGCCTAAGATGTAGCAGGTATCCATTTGACTGTTGTGGCTGTTAATTCAGCTTCTCCAGCCCTGTTGGGTGTAAGAATGAAGGTGTTGTTGCTCTCCCATAGACTTTAATGGTCATTGGAGATGATCGACTATCGAAAAACCTTATCGATGGTGGCCGACTATCGACTATCGCCCGATGTCGATAGCCAACGTAATCGCTCAACACTACATATCAATCCTAAATAATATGCAATTTTTAAGACATAAAAAGACAAATAAGTACAGAAGACAAGCGCTCCCTAGTACAGTTCTGTTATATGTTATTTGTCAGGTGTATAAGAAAATATACTAACTTTCTGGAGTTGATGTCCTGAAAGGCACAACTCTCCAAGCACTTAGAAGAAGTGGGAGCCGGACTTGAGGGACAGACCTTCTAGGGTCCGTGATCGGAATCAGCACCAGCTATTCTCTGGGAGAGTGCAGGGAGGACAGATATCCAATGCAGGTGTCGAGAACTGTATGAGTTCTCAAATCTTGGTATGACAAGTACTGAGACAATGTCAGTGAAGATGTTAGAGCTGTAATCCCAGGAAGTAGAAATAGCAAAACAAAATACTACTTTCCACTTACAGGGTTGCTTTCCATTGCACCTGACAAAGTACTATACACTTGAAACGCATTGTTTCAGCAAAATAAAATACTTTATTTTTTTTGTTATGGAGTTACAGCACTTACTTCTTCACTGCCATTGCCTCGGAAATTGTCATACTAAGCCTTGAGAACTCATACAGTTCCAAACCCTTCACATTCAAGACATGGAACCTGCTTTCAATGAAATACAAATCTACTCAAAGGAACAAAAAAGAGTGTTTAAAAGTTTTTTATGTTCAATGGCATTCAAATGGCCAAAATATGTCCTTAAGTTGCACTTCTCAGACTAACACAGTTCATAGGATAATACCTTAATTAATCTTTGGTCAACTGATGACATGGGGTTAACAGAACAGAATGGTAAAAAAAAAAGACAGAGTAGAAAGAAGAGAAAAATGATAATAGAAAATAAAGCATATACATTTTTTTGAAGAAGGTTGTATGGTCTTTCTATTATTAATGTTAACATCGCATCACACATTAAAGTTTAAATAAAACACTGTCAAAATGAAAGCGATAATAAAATTTATATTTTTATTCATGCAGTGGAAGTTGGAGCACAGTTTATGAACACCATTTAAACTGCTTGCATTAGTTTCAGCCTTGCACCAGCAGCTAATAAATCTTTCCTTTATGCATCCACCAGGAACTAAGCTTAAAAAGAACCTAGAGATTAAGAAGCCGAGTGCAAACACACAAACTAAATATTGGTTACCTCCCAATCAAATAAATGCTTATTATGACAATTGCGTATACATTTGTTTTTCTCTTAGCTCATCTGTAATCAATCAAATATGCCCATAATAATTATACGGATGTATTAAAAATTATCATGACAGTGATATCTGTTTGCATATCACAACATATATAGTGGTGGAGAGGCTAGGTGGTGGAGAGCCTTTAGGAAGTTTCATGTCCCTGCACATGAGAACATGCAGTAATTGTGCTGTGTTTTTGGAAGTCCTTGAGAAAGTCTGGCCTCGGAATAGAGATAAGGTCAACTTCACTCCAGATTTTGATTTGTTTGGTCTCATTAGGGAATACCTGGGAGAACTCTTTTATAAAACATATGAACTTTTCAGACAAGGGTGCAATTGCAGAGCTGGACAGTCCTTTTGCTCCCAGGCTGGAGAAAAGCAGATATTGCAGAACTGAGGGAGTCTTAACCAGTGGATACTGGTGTGAATATTGCTGTTCATGGGAAGTAAGCTGACACCATAACTTTTAAGGGTTATTTTTGTACACCGAACTGACTTGACCAATAAAACTGGCTGAGACCAGTTTGAAATGTACCCTGTTGTGACATATATTGGCATGCCATAATCTTTTTTACGAAACGATGCACTCGGAAGAGCTAGAGGGGTCCCAGAATGTCCAATAAGGTGATCAAATGAGAGCTAAAGTTCTACTATCTATCTATCTATCTATCTATCTATCTATATTTCAATATATATATATATATATATATAATATCAGCATCAGCACCCTCTCTCCGTATATGCAGCACTCAACAATGCAGAAGAAGATTATTCTATCACCGAGAGCAAAACAGTAACAATGCAGTTACATGACAAGAATCTCCATAACTAAACATGAGTTAAATAGTTGCAAGTCAAATTTATGTATGAGATAGCCAATATGATTATCTATAAAATTATAGTAGTCCCATGTATGTCTATATACAAACATAATTTATCTAAAATAATAACACACAAACAGTTGAACTAGTCATACCTTTAATTGATTAAACTCAGTAAACATCCACCATGGAGTAAATGTAATTGAACTCTTAAACTTGATAAGCTGAAGTTCCCCTTTAGCACCAATCACCTCCAAATAACATGTACAATGTTGAGAATTTATTTTTGACCATTTTTTCATGTAAAGGTGTTAAGTTCATCAAAATTTCAGGGATGCTTTTTATGCACAGCCCTTTTCAGGTTAAACTACAGCATAGGGTTAAGGTCAGTACTTTCCATTCTTAAATATTAGTTTTCTTTTCCAACCATACTTTGTATAATGTATTAGTGTATTATAGGTTGCTGCCTTGTTTCAACACTGAGGGCGACATCTATGAATTTGCATGCACCATTTTTGTAATTTGGCGCAGACACACCAGTTATAAATAGCTAACTTTACTGTAATCACTTACATGTGTGCAGAGCCTGTGTACAACTGGTAGCTACACCTTTGTGGTCACTGTATTCCAGTAATGTTGGTTGTAGTATAATGGTTTATATTCAGTAATGGTATGTTGTATTATTCAGTCACTATGTGGTGTTAATATGTGGTCATGATCTTATGGTATTATTCAGTCAAAATGTCATGGTGAAATGTGGTTATGGTGTGGAGGTATTATTCAGTCACTATTTGGTGGTGATATGTGGTCCTGTTGTGGTGGTATTATTCAGTCAGTATGTGGTGGTGAAATGTGGTCATGGTGTTGTGGTATTATTCAGTCACTATGTGGTGGTGATATGTGATCATGGTGTGGGGGTATTATTCAATCACTATGTGCTAGTGATATGTGGTCTTAGTAGGACATTGGTAATACTAGCCTTGGGATTCTGGTTTTGTGAAGCAGAGTTATTTGGTAACTGGATGACTATTAAATTGTGTTATATCTTTTTGTATATTCTGGTTCTAGTTGATGGTGATGCACTGTTTCGCATCTTGGTTCAACATGTTAAGGGGTGGGGAGAAATTTTTTGTCCCCCTCCCCCGAGGCAATTTGCCGGGGAACACCCTGGGTATGATAAAATCTCAAGACTGTCAAGGCATTCTGGTGCAAAGTGTTGTGCCTAGTGTCAGAAAGATTGGTCTCAGTCACAGGTCATGAGCGATTACATTGACTATCGTCATCGGGTCGATAGTTGATAGGGAAATTTACAAGCCGATACCGATACCATAATAGATTTCCCCGGACCTTAAAGTCTATGGGAAGGAACAACACCTTCATTTTTTACACCCAACCAGGCGGGAGAATCTGAATTAACATCCAAACAGCAAAGGTTTATGGTAAGGGTTAAAAAAAGCCACAGAAAAAAATCACACACCATTCATACCCCGTCTTGCACCAAGCAGCCCCTTTAAAAACCGCAGCCCACAAATTAAAAATGCCAAAAGACAGAAAATTTGAACCATCTTTTTTTACTTGAACTGGACATTGACTATCCCTGCCAGCCACAGCATGACCCCAAACCTGCATGCCCCCCAGATTAAAAAATATCTAAAAAAAGGAGTCTTTGAACCCACCTTTAGTTGAACGGACATTGACAGGGGCCTGTCCTGGCCCGCATATGCCCCTTAAAACCTGTCTGCCCACAGAAAAAAGTCCCCAAAAAAAGGGAGTTTTCAACCACCATTTTAGTTGAACGGACATTGACTATACCGTTCTTCCCACATATGACCATTAAACCTGCTGACCCACAGATTAAAAAGGCGGAAAAGGGAGTCTTTTGAACCCCCCTTTTTTAGTTGAACGGGACAAAGACTATCCCTGTCCGGCCACAGCATAGCCCCAAACCTGCATCCCCCCAGATTAAAAAGTCCGGGAAAATACGAGTCTTTGAACCACCATTTAGTTGAACTGGACTTTGACATACTGTCCCGAGCAAAGACCAAAAACCTGTCGACCCACAGAAAAAAAAGTGCCAAAAATAGGAGTCTTTCACCCCCCTTTTTATTTGAACTGGACATTGATTATACCTGTCCTGTACCACAGCATCCCCCTAAACCTTTTGACCCAAGATCACAAAGTGGCCATCTTTTTTTGTACAGTGCTGTCATTTATAAATTTTTTGGAACTGACATTTGTTTC
Organism: Phyllomedusa bahiana; assembly: GCA_025379985.1. Classification (NCBI taxonomy): domain Eukaryota; kingdom Metazoa; phylum Chordata; class Amphibia; order Anura; family Hylidae; genus Phyllomedusa; species Phyllomedusa bahiana. Next base: position 16,757 of record JAODAL010038599.1, read on the forward strand.
AGAATTTTTTAGGGAATTTTTTATAGTTTACATTTTGCTTTTTTTTCAAGTGGAAAAACATACAACATACACCCCTCCCTGCAGTTTTTAAAAAGTTTTTTTAAACGTGTAGATGGTTAATTTCGCCCACACACCCCAAAGTAATAAAAAGTCCTAATCATCCCCAAAACACTTCTTAGTTGAAAACATTGCCCTCCGGGCTTCTGAAGTGATTCACCAAATAATTTAAATGGTTTCATTTTTTCCTCCAAATCCTTCTTCATGATTAGGACAGACCCCCTGGAGACAAATAATGCGACCCCATAGTGACCCCAGCCCCAAAAAAATTTTAACCCTCAAATTGTGAAATTTTTGTGTCCAGCCCGGGAGCCCTTTTTGACACTATTAACCTCACAGAAATCACCTTTTTCAAAATCATTTTTTAGAAAATTTGAAGCTCTCCTATTGCCCCTAATGGTAGACCAGTGCTCCGTCTCTCATCTGTTAACACGGGGGTCCAGGCCGGGGCCGACTTACAGTGGGTGCAGGAGAGCCCAGCAGCGCTCTCATCATTAACATGGGGGTCCAGCTCAGGCCAATTTACAGTGGGTGGGGTGAGAGCCCAACTATGTCTGTCATCTATTAACACCGGGTTTTCAGCTCCAGGGCGGTTAACGGAAAAAAATGCCCTTAGATGCAGCAAAAAAAACAGTCGGCGAACAGAGTCTAAGCACGAGTTGGGGTAAGACCTCCACTTCCTCAGTACACATCAAGACCTGGTAGGCTTGCCCCTCCGTAGAGTGCGGACCAATTGACTTCATTGGGAAAAATACGGGGGTTAACGCCCCTTCCACCCAGGTCCCCTTTTTCTTGGCATTCTTTTTCTCTTTTTACTCAACGTGCGGAGGAAATGTCTCTTTTCTTTGTTCCTGTCCGTACCCATATCCATTCCCTGAATAATTTACTTGGTTAAGTCTCCTGTACCTCCCTTGAAAATTCGGGGAATTTTTAACAGCTATTTTGTACTGAAGTTTTTTAGTAGTTTAATTCTAAAAAACACTTTTTTAAAATAAAGGAATCCCACCATGTCTTTGTTTCTCTTTTTTTAATTGTATTAAATGGGTTGTCTCAATAAAGGGGGGTTTCTACTATGTTTTAAAATCTTGCAAAAAACAAGTCATTTGCAATATTTCCATTAACTGGGCAACCTATTCCCGTTTTTTACAGCACCATACCCTTGACCACTCTTGGGCAATTGTGAAAAACAAATTTGTTTAAAAAACTTTTTTACAATAGGACCTGTAGTCCCCAGCTGCATTTTCACAGCAAAATGCCCCCAAAATTCAAAACTGCCCATGAGCCCCTTTGGACAATTTTGAAAACAAATGTCTGTTTTGAAACAACATTTTTTTTTTCAATAGGAAAAGTAGAATCTGCATTTCACGCAAAATGCCCCAAAAATTCAAAAAGACCCTTGAACCACTTTTGACAATTGTGAAAACAAAGCCCGTTAGAAATCCATTTTTTTAGAATAGGACCTTAGTATAGCTTTTATTCACGCAAAATCCCCCAAAAATTCAACAACCCCTTTACCACTTTTGACAATTGTGAAGAAAAAATGTCTGTTAGAAACAACATTTTTTTTTAAAATAGGACCTGTAGTATGCTGCATTTTAAACAGCAGACCCAAAAAATAAAAAATGACTTCCGCCACTGTTAAAAATTGTGAGGGAGAAAAAGCCACTTAAAAGCACTTTCTTTCCAAAGGACCATGAATTGCTGATCCCAGCAAAAAGACCTCAAAACCATTTAAATGCAAAACTTCAAAGTAAAATGAGTAAATTGAATACGGTTGTCAAGAAAAAATTCTTCCTTTACATCTCCCACACAAAACCAGCAAAAAAACTTTGGGAACGAGAATAAAAATTGCAGTAAAAAAGATCATTTTAAAAAAAAAATTTTTAAAAGGACCATTCTGTTTAAGAGAATGGAAGTAGACCGGAACTAATCGGTGACCTCGCAATTGGGGGGCCCCAACATCACAGAGATCCAGCCCGACACCTTGATGAAAGTCAAACATCCACAAACACGTGGAAAGCCGGATGCTTTGTCTTAAGGGGCCGCTCAGATAAGACCTGCTCTGGGGAGACAACCCTCTATGGCGTGGGGAGCAAAACTCGGGGCCATTTGTCCATTTTGGATACCCCCAAAGTCTATTTTGGTTTCCCAAACATACAAAAAAAATCGTGTTGAACGCAGATAGTCGTGCAACCATGATCTTAAGCGGCTCGGGGGTTTGGATTGTGCCTGCTTTTCTGCGTTGGGGAGGGGGTAAAAAAAAGATTGCCAAGGGCACCCATAAGGCTTTTGCCACCCTTTCCCGCTGCGTGCTGCTTGGCTACTTGGGCATCTACTGCTGTCACGTCGCTGATTTGTTCCACCGTACATTTTTAGGACATGAAACAAACGCAAAAGATTTTTCAGTTTAAAAAATCCCCCAAAGGGCTCCATTCCTGCATTTTTACTCTCTATTGGGTGGGGGAAGGAAAATGCTGAGTTTTTTTTGTATCGGGGGTCCAGGAGGGGGGCCACCCAGTAACTGTTGTCATTTTTATGCCTTTAAACAGGGGTCATTTTGGGGGAAAGGGCATCCAAGCACCATTTTAAAATGGAGCCTTGTTTTCCCCAAACCTCGGTCGAGGGGGGACAGCAAACTGCTCCTCATCTTCCTCCTCCCCCCAAATTCGCGCCAACCCTTTCCAAGGGAGGGGCGTCTAACGTCTGTCCAGAAACCTCCTCCCTCCTCCCGCTTCCTCCGGGAAACTTCAACACAGCCCTGACTTCCCCAGATATGCACCCAAGTGCTGAGCGCCGCCATGCACTAGCCCCCGGCCCCGAACCACTGCCTAATGAAGACCGATAAAAATTTTGGAAACTTCGGGGGCCTTGGGATTCGACGGAAGAAAGGCCCGGTCCGCATCTTGTTTTGTCTCCTCCTCCGTCCTGGCGGGACCCTTTTTTTCAGAGTTCCAACGATCGGTTTTTCCCGAACTAAGACACCACAACTCATGCGACAAGGGCATTGTCCCACTGACCAAATTTTTGGGGGCTTCTTTTAAACTGGCAAGGATGGGCAGACTCTTTCACCTGCCTCCCCTCTCGTGGCTCAACACCCCCCCAGGCCGCACTGCTGCTTGTCAGGCCCCTGTGTCATTTCTACGCGTAATGGTTGCCTGCTCCACAATTGCTGGAGCATGTGGAGGGTGGGAAACCAGGTGTTGCCAGTCAACAATTAGACGGTTTTCAGGAGGCCGAGCGACGGGTGCAACGCACCAGGCGGGACGAAGCAGGGTGCGAACGGGAATGCAACTCAGACCCAGCCTTCCCCACAGGCATCCAGACCCGGGAGCCTTTAAAATTTTCTGGATGACAAGGTTCATGACATGTGCCAAGGCAAGGATGTGCTCCACCTACCACTTTTAAGGGTGGGCCCCAGATTTTTCCCGTTATCGCACACCACCTTGCCCGGCACAAGGATCTTTCACCCAGCCGCGCTTTCCGTTGCGGGAGCCCCCACAGCCCTGACCCGTTGGGACGGGCCCAAACAAATTAATTTCAACACCCCCTGGTTTCTCTGGGCACGTTTTGCCACCAGAGACCCTTGGGGGGGAAAAAGCCCTGCACCATCCCGCGGTTTTTTAAGAACTTCGCCGACCGAGAGCCACCGTTTACCCCCCAGACATCCCCCAGCCACCCATGAGCTGTCACAGAATAAGCAACCTTGCCGTGCTTACTATCCATGGTTGGGGGGTCAGATGGGCTTTTTTTCCGGGCCCCAAATGCAGACAATGCGCTTGAAATTTTAGATGACACGTGGCTCCAGGCAGGACGGCTTTTTTGGCAAGAAATGCCTGCTCGGATCTGGTATTTGGGGGGGAGGGAAGGGGCCAAAGTGGCGGGAAACCCCTCTTGTCCACCAACGGGAAAACAACATTTCCAAGCCAAAAGCCTGGCAATGCCGACATTCAGGGTTTTTGGCTTTGGGATGGGTTTGGGTTTAAAGGTTTTTTCTGCTCCCAAACCTGGAAGACAGAAGGCTGCTGCAACGGCCTTAACCGGGGGCAGGTCGTCAAACTGGCGGGAAAGGAAGGGTGGGATGGTCTCTGGGGTGCTGGGGGGGTACTCGGGCGACGGGGGAGGCTGAAGCGGAGGCTGATCCCCGATCATGACTCGAGAGACATGGGCAGCTGAGGAACGCTTGGTGAGGGGCGGAGGGAGGAGGCGGAGACAGAGGGTGTGACAGTGGTTGGATCTGGCCTTTTTTGGCCAAGTGTTGCCTCCATTTCAACTCATGCATTCGCTGCATGTGACTAGACATGTTGGTGGTGGTTAACCACTTAAGGTTCTTGCCTCTACTTATGCGTTTACGGCAAAGGCGGCATATGACATCGCTGGGTGAATCAGAGGCTTGCTCAAAGAATGCCCAGGCTTGAGAGGTCCTGGACCTTTTTGACGGTGATAAGCGAGGAGCGGAGTTTGCGCTGACCGTGGCTGGTGGAATCATATCAGCGGACTTCTGCGACCGTCCTCTCCCTTTTTGTGGCGGGACCCGTATTGACACTACCCCATCGTCTTCCTCCTCGTCCAGGGATGAAGCGCTCGCAAGCAAATTCTGCTGAAAAGACCACGTTGGATCCGTAATGTCGTCATCATCATCATCAACACGGGTGACTACGTCGGCCTGACATTCTGCATCTAGGAGCTGCGGGCTACAAGCAAGAGGCACTGCAAGGCGTTGCCGACCACCCGGGATTTTTGCCGATTGACCGGCTTCCTTTTCCTCCTCTGATGGCATGAGTAACTGCGCATCAGAGCAGACAAAATCATCCACTTTGGCCTCTTGATCTTTTAACATGCCTTCTGACCAACACCGCATTTTGTCATCAAAGAGGTCTTCAGAAAATGGATTATCCACAGTGGTGGGTACACGAGTTGACATATGGGCTGCCTTCTTGTCTTGTTGGACGGTTACTGATGATGCTGATGACGACATTGTGGCCTGTGACTGGAGGATGAGGAGGTAAGACTGCTGGATGCAGGTTTCATTAACCACTGAAGAACAGATTGGCGATGCTGTTCGTTACTGAGATTCACAGGGCCCTGACCCAGCGATGATAGGCCTGACGGTCCTGCAACCGACGATCCGCTGGCATGCCTGTTGTCGCCAGCAATGGAAGGAGCACCTTCTCTCGTACCTCTACCTCCATGTCCTACCCCCCTCTTTGCTCGCTTACCACCTGAATTTCGCTCCATGTTCAGAAAGATAAAAATTTGAGAAGGTATGGAAGAGTTTTGGAAAGTCCCTTATTAAAAGACGGCAATACACAGCTATTCTCAAATCCCTCAAATCAAAACAAAATTGCGGATTCAAATTTAAGTGCAAGGTACCTCTATCAACAAAGCTTGACTGACCAAAAGTGAAAAAACACCTATCTGAAATGTATACGGATAATAAAAGGTATTTTTGGCACCTATCAATACACCTGTGGTGACTACAAAATTGCTGGATTAAATTTTAACTGCAACGTGGCTCTATGAACAAAGCTGGCCTGCGCCAAAGTGAACAAAACACGTATCTGAAATGTATACGGATAATAAACGGTATTTTTGGCACCTATCAATACACCTGTGTGACTACAAAATTGCTGGATTAAATTTAAGTGCAAGGCCCTCTATAAAACAAAGCTTATGCCCAAAAGTAAAAAAAAAACAATATTTTAAATGTATGGGATAAAAAGGGGGTATTTTTGGCCCCTGCAATCACCTGTGGTGTCTAAAAAATTTCTGTATTAAAATTTAATGAAAGGTGGCTCTATAAACAAAGGGCCTGCGCCAAAGTAAAAAAACCCCTATCTGAAATTATAGGGATAAAAAAGTTTTTTTTGGCACCTATCAATACACGTGGTGACTAAAAATTTTGTGGATTCAAATTAACTGCAAGGTAGTTTTTGAAAAAGCGGCCGTGCCAAAGTGAAAAAAAAAACTTATCGAAATTATACGGAAAATAAAAGGTATTTTTGGAAAATATCAATACACCTGGGGTGCTACAAAATTGCTGGTTCAAATTTATGAAAGGGGTCTTTGAACAAAGCTGGCCTTCCCCAAAGAAAAAAAAAACCAGTGTCTGAAATGTATAGGATAAAAAAAGGTTTTTTTGGGCACCTATAATACACCTTGGTGATACAAAATTGGGATTAAAATTTTAAAACTGAAAGGTGGCTCTATGAAAAAAGCTGGCCTTCAAAAAAGGGAAAAAAAAAACACTTTTGTCAAAATGTTTGGGTTAAAAAAAGGGTATTTTTGGCACCTTAAATAACCCCTGTGGTGACTAAAAAATTTGTTGATTCAAATTTAAAGTGCAAGTACCTCTATAACAAAGCTTGACTACCAAAAGTAAAAAAAAACACCTATCTAAATGTTACGGATAAAAAACGTATTTTTGGCACCTATCAATACACTGGGTGACACAAAATTGCTGGATTCAAATTTAAGTGAAAGGGGACCTCTATCAACAAAGCTTGACTGACCAAAAGTGAAAAAAAACCCTATAGAAAGTATACTGATAATAAAAGTGGGTTTTGCACCTACAAATAGCCTGCGTTTTAAAAAAAAGTCTGTACCCTTAATAATTTCGGCTGGCCCAACACCCAAAGTAATATTTAAACAAAAATGAAAAAAATAAAGCTATTCAAGGAAAGTCTACACTAAGCTGGGTCACAATATCCAGTATTTTAAAAGGGGTTTGTCTGTGTTCGCCCGCGGGCCCCCCCCCCCGCTCCCTGTGACTTTACAGCGGTAATGCTTTTTAAAAAATTTCAGCTAACTCCTTAAATCTGCATATTCTGTCAATTTTCTAAGGTTCACAGCTAAAAGTATAGTCCCCGGGAACAAATAAAAAATTTTCGCTGAGCGTTTGCACAGAGGAGAGCGACATCCTACTCCTTTGAGATACTCACACACTGATCATAACGGGAAAGGGGTTTCTAGTAAAACGAGGTCATGTTTTTTTCCACCCAATCGAACCCAACACATCCAGTCATACGTGCCACACAGTCACCCTGCTCTATTCTCTAAGCTGATTTGTGGCCCCCAAAAATGACAGGAAGGGCCGAAAATGGCGCGATTTAATAAAAATTTTTTATGACGGTTTTTTCCCAAAAATTATCGCGTGTTAAAAAAATTGATCACATAAAAAACCGTGCCGTTTCAACTTGTCGTAATAACGCTCAACACTATCATGGGCCCCCCAATCGGGGAAATTCACCAAAAGGGGCCAAAATATAGTGGGGTGTATTTAAATCGCCCCTATCATTTTTGCCATAGACAAACGAAAAATCCTTTTTATAAATATTCTACATCGTAAATTGGACTTAACTTTTATTAAAATAATAAAAAAAACATATGCAAACTGCCCTAAAAGTTAAAAATGGTGAACAACAATAACTCTGATGCGATCGTTTTAGAATCATTTTCGACCTTTTGAAAAAACTATTATCTATAGACCACTGATATATTATTGCAACTTGGGGCATTTTTTTGGGCTATTTAATCAGTAAGGGCAGTTTAGGGTGGGGTTTAATTGCTATTTTAATAAAAAAGAGTTTAATTTTCCAAAGAGAAAAAACTTTTATATTTGAAGAGGGCCCTTTTTTGAGACCCCAAACTAAATCTATTAAACATCTGTGGAAGATGCTAAAAACATGCAGTCTGAGAAGGGACCTTTATTTCCCGAACGATGGAGCAGTTTATTTTAGGGGGATTGGACCAAAAAAACTTGGTTTGGTGCGAGTTTACTATGAGTTACGAAAAAATTTGTTTTTTTTTCCGGATTCCATAATAGATTGTGCAAAAAATATTCAATTAAAGGAATCCATTTTTGTCCTAGCCATTTATTTTGTTTTTTTTGGGGGGTCGAACCCTCTTAAAAAGCAATGTTAATTTTTACTATTGATTTTCTATAATTAAATTTATTATTAATTTGTCAGTTATTTTTGTGACCATTGGGTTTTTCTTTCTTTAGCTAAGGAACCCAAAAATTTTTTCCGTAGAATTTGGTAACAGCCTTTATTTACCCCTGCCTACAAGTTTAAAGTTTAAACATTGAAATGGATTTCCCCAAGTATTTTCCCGAAGTTTATGATGAAATTTTTTCTCCAGAAAGAGGATGCTTCAGTTCCCCGATGGGGAGTACATCTATCAATATCTGATATATCTAAAAATTTAAAAAATATAGTTCAAAATAAGAAAAAACATTAAATTTAAAAGTTTAATTAAAACAATAAAAAAGGTATTTCAAATTTTTCTCATGTTTAATCACATTGCTTATTGCACTTTTTTCCCAAAATTGTTTCAAAAATTCCCTTTGATATTTTTATAAAGGAAAACGTGCTTTTCTGGGTTTTTTTTTTTTTTATAGGTGAAAGTACAGAACCACAAGACTGACTAAAAAAATATTTGGGGAAATATTTTCCGAAATTAGACAAAATAAATAAGTTAACTAGTTGCAACACAATACTTTGTATTCTAATTTTTCAGGGGTTTCCCCCCCCAAGACAAAAGCCATCAAAATCTGATAACCTGGGTCCCCTTTCTGGGGGCCCACGTTATTCGAGAATGGCATCTGAAAAATTTTGGCTCAGATGGAGAGGGGCCGAGTTGCGCCCAAAATCTCCCTTTTTTCTATGGAAAATGCGGTACAGCCAGAATGATGCTTGGGGGTACTCGAAAACTGCATAAAAATATCATTGCTTTTCATCCTGGGAATCCTCCATCTGTTGGGAAATCTTTTTAAATTTAAACCCTTTTTTTTTGTTTTTGCAGAAACCCCCATATTGAAAATTGTTAATAACTTTTTTATTTTTTTTTCATCAATAAATCAAGGTTTCCCTTTGGATTAGATTTTTAAAAAAAAAATGATATTGGTAATTTATTTATTACTATTTTATTTGTGATGGCTAAGTAATTTAATTTTTTTCTTTTTTGATTGGTTTTAGTATGTAACGGGCTGTTCCCAGGTGTTTGTGGTCTTTACTAACAAAAAGGGGATCTTTAAGACTTCCTCCAGTGAGTGCACTCAAGTGCCGGCAAGTTACAGTTCCCTAGGTGGTTTTTAAACTAATCAATAATTTGAATCCTATAGGCAACTGGTTGGGCTCTGTTCTATGAAAAAAGAATACAAAAGCCCAACCTAAAGTTCTGCACCAGCACTAAGATATAGCACCTGGCAGTTATATGAAGGTAACGTTATTAGGTTTACATTCAAGTGTGATATTGCAATTTTATCTTGCGATAACAAAAAAAGAACGGAAATAAAACATGTGTACATAACAACATTCATAAACCTGACATGTAGTACTCAGAAATGTTAAGAGTAAGGACTTATTTTTTTAAGAAATTCAGAGAAGTTAATGGAAAATATTTGCAACATAAAAATACTAAATGACAAACTCAGCTTTGCCACAACTCATGGATAGATTATATATATATATATATATATATATATACACAGAGAGAGAGAGAAAAACACAGAGACACACTATGGGCTACATATATGAATGTTGCCGCTGACAGGCCAGTTCTAGAGAGGTAGTGTAGAATGCGCCAAAATGTATGAACCTGATCTTCTGCAGATCATACATACAGGAGTATTGTAGTGCCAATATGACAACTCAGGCTCAGGCAGACCACTTTTACCCTGGTCTGACTGTTCTAACTTTTCTGCGCCTAGGTTTGACGTCAAAGAATCATAAATGTGTCTACTTTTATGAATGTGGTACGACACGCCCCCAGAACGCCCCTAATATTTTGCGCATTAAAAATTGTCTTTGGCACATTAAAAAGGCACTTATAAAGTTTGGAATGCTCATACATTCTTTTTGGCTCAAAGTTCACTAGAAAATTGGCGCAGCCCTGTTCATACATGTCACCTTATATACTGTATATGTATGTGTGTGAGCAATACGCACTATATATGCACATTATGGTGCTTGTAAGTTTGTCATACTCTCAGCATTTTCTCTATTTCTGCATAAATTTGATCTACAACTTCATCACATATGATATGAGAATTTTATTTAAATAATAGGGATCTATCCAAGTCTGATCTTTACAACACATGTTTGTGGAAGTGTTTGATGACATGAACAAAGGAGATTTCTAAGGATGTCAGAAGAAAATGTGCTGATGCTCATCAGGCTAGAAAAGGTTGCGAAATGACCAATATTACTATCTTCAGGAGTGGTAAACCAACAAGGATAACAGAAAAGAACAAGGTGTACAATAGTCCTCAAGGTCGAAAAGGAAACCAAAATAACCTCTAATTAATTAAAGGCCTTTTTCACATGAGCTACTGTTACTGTCAATTAGTGTTGAGCGATTTTTATCGACAAAGTTGAAATCGGCAAGGTTTTTATGGTGATCGAAATTTCCAGATCATGCGATAATTAAGGTTAAAATCTGTGCATCAGCTATTAAGATCGCGCCTATGAACAAAGCTGGCCTTCACCAAAGTGAAAAAAACACGTGTCTGAAATGTATACGGATAATAAAAGGTATTTTTGGCACCTATCAATACACCTGTGGTGACTACAAAATTGCTGGATTCAAATTTAAGTGCAAGGAACCTCTATCAACAAAGCTTGACTGACCAAAAGTGAAAAAAACACGAATCTGAAATGTATACGGATAATAAAAGTTGATTTTGCCCTAACAAATAGACCTGCAGTTATTAAAAAGATCTTTTATCCTTATATAAGTTCAGGCTGGGCCAAATCCAAGTAATATTTCAACAGAAAACTGTTAAAAATAAAAGCTATTGCAATGTAATGTCTACACTAAGCCCTGGGTGCACAATATCCAGTATCCTTTAAAGAGCTTGTCTGTGTTCGCCCGCGGGCCCCCCCCCCGCTCCCTCCGTGACTTTACAGCGGTAGATGTCTTTAAAATTCTCAGCCTAACTCCCTAGAATCTGCAAATCTCTGATCTAATTTTCTAAGGTTCACAGCTAAAAGTATAGTTGTATCTGTGAACAAATAGAATAATTTCGCTGAGCTGTTTGCACAGAGGCAGAGCGCACGTCCTATTCCTTTGAGATACTGACACACACTGTTCATGAACCGGAAGGGCTGTTCTATGTACAACGAGGTCAGGTGATTTTTCCACCCAATCGCAACCATACACATCCCAGTCATGACTTTCGCACACACAGCTCACCCTGCTCTATTCTCTAAGCTGATTTGCTGCCGCCAAAATGACAGAACGCCAAAAAATGGCGCGATATTAATAGATTATGCACAGATTTTAACCTAAATTATCGCGTGATCTAAAAAATCCGATCAACATAAAAACCGTGCCGATTTCAACTTTGTCGATAATAATCGCTCAACACTAGTCATGGGTCCTCCATCAGGGTAATATCACCAAAACTGGGACCAGAAATAGTAGTAGGGTGTATTTAATCGCCCTACTCATATTTTGCCATAGACAAACGTAAATCCTTTTTCATAAATATTCGTACATCAGTAAATTGGACTTAACTTTTATTAATATAATAATAAAACACTATGCTAAACTGCCCTAACTGAGTTAAAAATAGGCTGAACAACATATATACTCTGGTTGCAGATCATGTTATGAATCACTTAGCGACCTTATGAAAAATCTATTATCTATAGACCACTGATATATATATTGACAACTTTAGGGACATTGTTTGGGCTACTATTAACTCAGTAAGGGCAGTTTAGGATGGTGTTTAATTGCTATTTTAATAAAAAATGATGTCTTATTCTCCAAAAGAGAACAGCTTTGGAATGTTCTGAAGAGGCCTTTTATGAGACCTAATCTAAATCCTATTAAACATCTGTGGAAGATGCTAAAACATGCAGTCTGGAGAAGGTACCTTCACTCCTGAGACAGATGGAGCAGTTTATTCAGGAGGATTGGACCAAAATAACTGTGGATAGGTGCAGAAGTCTTACTATGAGTTACAGAAATAATTTGTTTGCAGTGATTGCCATAATAGATTGTGCAACAAAATATTCAATTAAAGGAATCATCATTTTTGTCCTAGCCAGTTTCATTTTGTTTTTTTGGGGGGTCTGAACCACTCTTAAAAAGCAATGTCTAATTTTTACTAGTTGATTTTCAGTATATTTAAATTTATTATTACATTTGTCAGTTATTTCAGTGACCATTGTAGGTTTTTCTTTCTTTAGCTGAAGGATACCAACAATTTTGTCCATGTATGAATTTGGTAACAGCCTTTATTTACCTCTGCCTACAAGTTTAAAGTTAATCATTGAAATGGGATTTCCTCGTATAGTATTTTCCACAGAAGTCTGATAGATGAATTTGTCTCCAGAAAGAGGATGCTTCAGTCTCCAGATGTGGGAGTCACATCTATCAGATATCTGATATATCTAAATTAAATAATATAGTTCAAAATAAGAAAAAACATTAATTAAATGTTTAATTAAAACAATAAAAAAAGGTATTTCAAATTTTGCTCAGTGTTTAATCACATTGCTATATTGCACTATTTTCCAATACTTGTTTCAAAAATTCCTTTGATATTTTGATATAAGGAAACGTGCTTTGCTGTGTTTTTTTTATATAGGATGAAAGTACAGACACCACAAGACTGACTAAAATATATTTGGGAACTATTTACCAGAAATTAGACAAAATAAATAAGTTACACTAGTTGCAACAACAATACTTTGTATTCTAATTTACAGGGGTGTTCCCACCACAGACCATATGCCATCAAAGTCTGATAACGCTGGGTCCCATTTCTGGGGCCCACAGTTATCTCGAGAATGGGCATCTGAAATTTTTGGCTCAGAATGGAGAGCCGGCCGAGCTTGCGCCCAACTCTCCATTCTTTTCTATGGAAGATGCGAGTACAGCCAGACATGATGCTTGGGTGTACTCGAAAACTGCCATAAAAATGAGTCATGTGCATTTTCATCCTGGGAATCCTCTCCATCTGTTGGGAACACTCTTTTAAGTTAACCTTTACTTTTGTTTTTGCAGAAACCGCATATTGAAAGTAGTTGAATAACTTATTTACTTTTTTAGACAATCAATAAATCAAGGTTCCTTAGGTATTAGATTTATATAAAAAAATGATATTGGTAATTTATATTATTACTATTTGATTTGCTGATGGCTAAGTAATTAATATTTCTTATATTTGATTGGTTTTAGTATGTAATGGGCTGTTCCCAGGTGTTTGTGGTCTTTACTAACAAAAAGGGGATCTTTAAGACTTCCTCCAGTGAGTGCACTCAAGTGCCGGCAAGTTACAGTTCCCTAGGTGGTTTTTAAACTAATCAATAATTTGAATCCTATAGGCAACTGGTTGGGCTCTGTTCTATGAAAAAGAATACAAAAGCCCAACCTAAAGTTCTGCACCAGCACTAAGATATAGCACCTGGCAGTTATATGAAGGTAAAGTTATTAGTTTACATTCAAGTGTGATATTGCAATTTATCTGCGATAACAAAAAAAGAACGGAAATAAAACATGTGTACATAAACAACATTCATAAACCTTGACATGTAGTACCCCAGAAATGTTAAGAGTAAGGACTTATTTTTTTAAGAAATTCAGAGAAGTTAATGGAAAATATTTGCAACATAAAAATACTAAATTACAAACTCAGCTTTGCCACAACTCATGGAAAGATTATATATATATATATTAAAATACCACAAGAGAGAGAGAAAAACACAGAGACACACTATGGGCTACATATATGAATGTTCCGCTGACAGGCCAGTTCTAGAGAGGTAGTGTAGAATCGCCAAAATGTATGAACCTGATTTTCTGCAGCAATCCAAAACATACGGGAGGCATTGTAGTGCAAAATGACAACTCAGGCAGACCATTTTTTAACCCGGGTTTCTGACTGTTCAACTTTTCTGCGCCTAGGTTTTGACGTCAAAGAATCATAAATGTGTCTACTTTTAATAAATTTGTGGTACGACACGCCCCAGAAACGCCCCTAATATTTGCGCATTAAAAATTTCCTTTGGCAAAATTAAAAAGGCACTTATAAAGTTTTTGGGAAAGCTCATACATTCTTTTTTGGCTCAAAGTTCACTAGAAAATTGGGGCAGCCCTGTTCATACATTTTCACCTTATATACTGTTTTATGTATGTGTGTGAGCAATACGCACTATATATGCACACTATGGTGCTTGTAAGTTTGTCATACTCTCAGCATTTTCTCTATTTCTGCATAAATTTGATCTACAACTTCATCACATATGATATGAGAATTTTATTTAAATAATAGGGATCTATCCAAGTCTGATCTTTACAACACATTTTGTGGGAAATGTTGATGACATGAACAAAGGAGATTTTTTAAGGATTTTCAGAAGAAAATGTGCTGATGCTCATCAGGCTAGAAAAGGTTGCGAAATGACCAATATTACTATCTTCAGGAGTGGTAAACCAACAAGGATAACAGAAAAGAACAAGGTGTACAATAGTCCTCAAGGTCGAAAAGGAAACCAAAATAACCTCTAATTAATTAAAGGCCTTTTTCACATGAGCTACTGTTACGTCAAAAATTAGGAGGGGCGATTTTTATCGACAAAGTTTTAAATCGGGAAGGTTTTTTAAAGGGGATCGAAATTTTTCCCGATCATGCGATAATTTTAAAATTAAAAAAAACTGTGCATCACTATTTAAAATTTGGGGCCTTTTTCCCGGGGCTTCCTGTAATTTTGGCGGCCCGCAAAACAGATTACAGAATAGAAAACAGGTTTAGAAGTTTAAAACACGTCATGACTGGGAAAGTGTTAAAAGGTTGCGATTGGCTGGAAAAATCACATGACCCGTTTTAAAAATAGAACAAGGGGTTTCCCGTTTTAGGGCCCCAGTGTCTCTCAGCGTCTCAAAAAGGGATAGAACCCCGCTCTTTTCCCCCGTGGGGCCCAAAAAAACTCAGCGAAAAAAGTCTATTTCCTGCACAGAGAAACCTCTACCATTACGTATCCCCTTCCCCAAATTTTGTTTTTAAATTTGAGAAATTTTAAGATTTTTAAAGTAGTTACTAGAGAATTTTTAAAACAGCATCTACCCTGTAAATTCCCCCGGGGTTTTTGGGGGCGGGGGGTGGGGCCCGCGGGCGAACACAGACAAACTCTAAACTAAAAAAGAACACTGGAAAAAAGGTTTCCCCCAAACTTAGTGTAGACATTTTAGTTTGGGAAAAACTTTATTTTAAACAGTTTGCAAATTGGGAAATTTCCTGGGTAAATTTGGGCCCGGGCCCGAAATTATATTGGGTACACCCCATTTTTATAACCCGCAGGTCCCTTTGTTAGCTGCAAAACCCCAAATTTTTTTTATCAGTATACATTTCAATAGGTGTTAAATTTTTCCCAATTTTTTTCTCATTAAAACCTTGGATTAAAATATCCACCTTGCCCGTTTAAATTTCAATCCAGCAATCTTTTTAGTCAGCACAGGTGTTTGGGGTTCCAAAAATCCCTGTATCGTGCGAAAACACACAGTTTCGTGTTTTTTTACTTTTTGCCCCAAAACCCCCATTGTCATTTATCGCGCATCTACGGGAAATCTTAAAACACAATTCTATAAACACCACAGGGGAATTTAAAGGTGCAAAAAATACCGTTTATTATATCAAAACAAAAGTTACGTGTTTTTTTTACCTTTTTTTTCACCCCGCATTGTTCATTGACCAGCATCTAAAGTAAATCTTTAAAAAACAATTCCCATTTCCCACAGGGGAATTTAAAGGTGCAAAAAATAAACCCTTTATTATACCCCAAAAAATAACTTTAAAAGTGTTTTTTGACTTTTGCACACCCAGCATTGTTTTATTGACGCAGCAACTACGAAAAACTTTAAAAAACCAATTTTAAAACACCACAGGTGAATTGAAAGGTTTCCCAAAAAAAACGTTTATTATATCCCAAAAAATAACAGTTACGTGTTTTTTGCCTTTTTCACCCCCCCAGCATTTTCATTGATGCAGCAAACCCACCTAAATCTTAAACGCAATTCCCAAAATTCCCCCACAGGTGAATTGAAAGGGGGCAAAAAATACCGTTTATTAAATTTAAAACATAACCTTTAAAGTGTTTTTTTTACTTTTGCACACCCAGCAATTTTTCATTGACGCAGCATCTTTCGTAAACTTAAAAAAAGCAATTCTATATTCACCACCCGGGGGAATTTAAAGGTGAAAAAATAAACGTTTTTAATTTATACCCAAAAAATTTAAAAATTTTCTGTTTTTTTTTTCTTTTGTGCCCCAACCCCCGCATTGTTCATTGACGCAGCATCTACGTAAAACTTTAAAAAAGCAATTCTATATTCACCACAGGGGAATTGAAAGGTGAAAAAAATCGTTTAATATACCAAAATAAAAAAGTTTCGTGTTTTTTTTTTCTTTTTTCGCCCCCATTGTTCCCTTACGCAAACATCAACGTAAATCTTAAAACAAAAAAATTCTATATTCACCCAGGTGAAATGAAAGTGCAAAAAAATACCGTTTAAATTTTATCAAAAAATAATTACGTTTTTTTTGACTTTTTTCGCACCCACAAAATTTTTCATTGGACGCAGCAACTACGTAAATCTTAAAACACAATTTTATAATTTACCACAGGTGAATTGAAATGCAAAAAAAATCCCTTTATTATACCCAAAAAAAACAGTTTTCCTTTTTTTTTGACCCCTTTTTTGGCCTACAGCCCCCCCCCCCCCCCCCCTGTTTTTTTTTTTTGAAAAGCGCATTACCCAACCGAAATCTTAAAAAAGAAACTAAATTTTCCCCATGTTAATTGAAAGGTGCAAAAATATCGTTTTTTTAACCCAAAATATAACATTACGTGTTTTTTTTTCTTTTTCGCACCCCAAAATTTTTCATTTACGCAGCATCTCGAAAACAAAAACACGCAATTTTAATTTCACCAAAGGTGAATTGAAAGGTGCAAAAAAACCCTTTATTTTATCAAAACAAACAGTTTCGTTTTTTTGACTTTTGCACACCCAGCATTGTTCATTGACGCAGCATCTACGTAAATCTAAAAACAGCAATTCTATATTCACCACAGGTGAATTGAAAGGTGCAAAAAATACCGTTTATTATACCAAAACATAACAGATAACGTGTTTTTTGGACTTTTGCCCAGTCCAGATTTGTTGATAGACACCTTGCAGTTAAATTTGAATCCAGCAATTTTGTTTTGATTAGAGGGATTTGAGAATAGCTGTGATTTGCCGTCTTTTAATAAGAGACTTTCCAAAACTATTTCCTTTACCTTCTCAAACTTTTATATTACCGCCCATGGAGCGAAATGCAGGTGGTAAGCGAGCAAAAGAGGGGGGTAGCACATGGAGGTAGAGGTACGAGAGAAGGTGCTCCTTCCAGTGCTGGCGACAACACGCATGCCAGCGGATCGTCAGTTGCAGGACCGTCAGGCCTGTCATCGCTGGGTCAGGGCCCTGTGAATCTAAGTAACGAACATCGTCGCCAATCTGTCCTTCAGTGGTTAATGCAACCTGCATCTAGCAGTCTTACCTCCTCGTCCTCGCAGTCACGGCCACAAATGTCGTCATCAGAATCATCAGCATCCGTCCAACATGAAGCAGCCCAAATGTCAACTCGTGTACACTACACTGTGGATAATCCATTGTCTGAAGACCTCTTTGATGACAAAATGCGGTTGGGGTCAGAAGGCATGTTAAAAGATCAAGAGGATGATTTAGTCTGCTCTGACGCCCAGTTACTGATGCCATCAGAGGAGGTGAAGGAAGCCGGTCAATCGGCAAAAATCCCGGGCGGTCGGCAACGCCTTGCAGTGCCCTTGCTTGTAGCCCGCAGCTTCTGGATGCAGAAAGTCAGGACGACCAAGTCCCCTGTGTTGATGATGAAGACGACATTGCGGATCCATCCTGGTCTTTTCCGCAGAATTTGCTTGCGAGCGCTTCATCAGTGGACGAGGAGGAAGACGATGGGGTAGTGTCAATACGGGTCCCGCCACAAAAAGGGAGAGGGCGGTCGCAGAAGTCCGCTGATATGATTCCACCAGCCACGGTCAGCGCAAACCCCGCTCCTCGCTTATCGCCGTCAAAAAGGTCCAGGACCTCTCAGCCTGGGCCTTCTTTGAGCAAGCCTCTGATTCACCCAGCGATGTCATTTGAGGCCTTTGCCGTAAACGCATAAGTAGAGGCAAGAACCTTAAGTGGTAACCACCACCAAATGTCTAGTCACATGCAGCGAATGCATGAGTTGAAATGGAGGAACACTTGGCCAAAAAAGGCCAGACCGACGCCGGGCCTCCAACCACTGTCAACCCTCTGTCTCCGCCTCCTCCTCCTCCTCGCCACCCAAGTGTTTCCTCAGCTGCCCATGTCTCTCAGAGTCATGATCAGGGATCAGCCTCCGCTTCAGCCTCCACCGTCGCCCGAGTACCACCAGCACACCAGAGACCCATCCTACCCCTTCTCCTTCCGCCAGTTTGACGACCTGCATGCCGTTTCAGCGGCCAGTCTAGCAGCCAGCCTTCTGTCTTCCAGGTTTGGGAGCAGAAGAAACACTTTAACCCAAACCATCCCAAAGCCAAAAGCCTGAATGTCGGCATTGCCAGGCTTTTGGCCTTGGAAATGTTGCCTTTCCGTCTGGTGGACACAGATGGGTTCCGCCACGTCATGGCCCTCGCCTGCCCCAATACCAGATGCCGAGCAGGCATTTCTTTGCCAGAAAAGCCGTCCCTGCCCTGGCCAGCCACGTGTCATCTAAAATTTCAAGCGCGTTGTCTGCATCTGTGTCGGAAAAGTCCATCTCACCACCGACACATGGACTAGTAAGCACGGCCAAGGCCGCTATATCTCTGTGACAGCTCACTGGGTGAGCTGGGTGGATGTCTCTGGGGGTGACGGTGGCTCTCAGGCTCGGCGCACGCTCTTCAAAACCGCAGGGATGGTGCAGGGCTCTTTCCCCCAATGGTCCTCTGGTGGCATCACGTGCCCAGAGACACCAGGCCATTTTGAAATTAATCTGCCTTGGAGACCGTCCACACACAGGTCAGGAGCTGTGGACGGCTCTAAGCAACGAGACCGAGCGCTGGCTGGGTGACAAGAACCTTGTGCCAGGCAAGGTGGTGTGCGATAACGGGCGAAATCTGCTGGCCGCCCTTAAGATCGGTAGGCTGGAGCACATCCCTTGCCTGGCACATGTCATGAACCTTGTCGTCCAGAAATTTCTAAAGAGCTACCCGGGTTGGACTGCCTGCTGAAGAAGGCTCGAGGTCTGAGTTCGCACTTCCGCCGTTCGCACCCTGCTTCGTCCCGCCTGGCTGCGTTGCAGCGTCAGTTCTGCCTCCCCGTCAACCGTCTCATTGTTGACGTGGCAACACGCTGGAATTCCACCCTCCACATGCTCCAGCGATTGTGGCAGCAGCGCAATGCCATTACGCAGTACGAAGTGACACATGGCCTGACAAGCAGCGGTACGGACCTCGGGGTGTTGAACCACCGAGAGTGGAGGCAGGTGAAAGAGCTCTGCACCATCCTTGCCAGTTTTGAAGAAGCCACCAAAATGGTCAGTGCGGACAATGCCCTTGTCAGCATGAGCATTGTGGTGATCTTAGTTCTGGAACGATCGTTGGACACTCTGAAACAACAGGTCCCGCCAGCGACGGAGGAGGAGACGGACACAGATGCGGACACGGAGCCTTTCTCTCCGTCAAATCCACAAGGCCCGACAGTTTCACAATTTCATCGGTCTTCATTAGGCAGTGGTTCGGGGTCCAGAGCTAGTGCAAGGTGGCGCATCAGCTCTCAGGGTGCATCATCTCAGGCAAGTCAGGGCTGTGTTGAAGCTGTGCCGGAGGCAGCGGAGGGGAGGAGGAGGAGGTATTCCTAGACACCGATGTTACCGACGTCCTGCCTTGGAAAGAGGTTGGCGCGAATTTGAGGCGGAGGAGGAAGATGAGGAAGATCAGTTTGCTAGTGCCCTCGACCCAGAGGCTTGGTAAATCTAGTCTCCATCTCTTACTTGTGTGCTTGGTTGCTCCATTTCCTCCAACTTGATCCTCGCATTATGGCCATCAAAATTAACAAAATTTCCGGGGGGGCCACCCTCCTGGATCCCCCGGTACAAAAAAAAAATTCCACTTTCCTTCCACCCACCCAAATGAGATAAAATGCGGGAAATGGAGCCCTTCTGATTATAAAACTGGAGACATTGTTGCTCTGTTTCAATTTCCCCCCAAATGTCACGGTGGAACAACATCACGCGTGACAGCAGAAAGGTGCCAAAGTAGGCGTAGGGCAGCAGCAGGCAAGGTGGCAGAACCAATGGGTGACCTTGGCAATCTTTGTTTACCCCCCTCCCCAACGCATGCAAGCAGGGCCACATCCAACCACAGAGATCAGCTTAAGATCATGGTGCACACTACTGCGTCTAAAACACCATGTTTTCATTGTTCCGGCCCCAATAAATTTGGTATCAAAAGGACGAATGGCCCGGGCGGGCTCGTTGCCATAGAGGTGTTGTCCTGCCCAGCACCCAGGAAAACTGAGCGACCTTCGCACAGCGGGGAGTCATTACAGAAAACGCATCGGCTTTCAAGATTGTGGATCTTTTTGACTTTTCCAGTGAATCGGGGGGGCATGGAATCTGATGATTTGTGGCCCCAATGCCGGGCCACCGATTAGTTCCCCAGTTAAATCACATTTTTTTCAAACAGAAAGGGTCCCTTGAAAATTTTTTTTTTAAAAGGATCATTTTTACTGCAATTTTTTATTCCTTTTCCCAAAATTTAAAATTTTTGGTTTTGCTGTGAGGAACTGTTAAAAGACACAAGGTTTCATGACAACACGTATTCCCTTTTCTCACTTTATCTTAAGAATTTTGCATTGTCAAGGTTTTGAGGGCTGTTCTGTGAGATCAGCTTAATCATGGTCCTTGGAACAGAAATGTGTTCTAAATGGCATTTCTCCCTCACCCAATTTTTTAAAATTGGCGAGAAGTATATTTTAATTTTTTTTGGGGTTTGTTGTGTAGATAACTTAAATTTTGGCCTTTGGAAAGAAATGTGGCTTCTAATGGCATTTCTCCCACAATTTTTTTAAAGGTGAGAAGTCATTTTATAATTTTTTGGGTCATGTGCTGTGAAAACAAAACAATAAAAAAGGTCCTTTGTAAAGAAATTGGGCTTCAAAATGGGGTTTTCCCCTCACAAATTTTTTTAAAGGCTAAAGCATTTTTTAAATTTTTTGGGTCATGCTGTTTGAAAGCCCAAAATTTCAAAGGTCCTATTTTAAAAAAATTTTTTTCTAACAGACATTTTTTTTCACAATTGTCAAAAATGGCTCAGGGTCAGCTTTTTAATTTTTGGGGGATTTTGCGTGACATGCACTAACTAAGGTCCTATTCTAAAAATGTTTTTTATAACAGACATTTGTTCTTCACAATTACAAAGTGGGGCTCAAGGGGTGGGTGCTGTCCGAAACGGAATAGGGAGGGCAGTTAATGGCACTTTTTTGCAAAATGACGTTTTTGCAAGATCTTTTAAAATAGCTATCAATCCCCGTTTTGAGACAACCCCCTTTAATACAATGAAAAAAAGAGAAACAAAACATGGGGATTCCACCTATTTTAAAAATGTGTTTTCTAGAATTAAAGTACTAAAAAACTTGCATTACAAAAAAGTGGGAAAAAAAAACCCTTTAATTTTACAAGGGGGGGGACAGGGAAAAATTGACCAATGTAGGTTATTCAGAGAAAAAGAGTTGGACACGGAAAAGAAAAAAGACAGAGCTTTCCCCCCACGTTTTTAAAAAGAAAAAAGAATGCCAAGATAAAAAGGGGCCCTGGGGGTAACGGGGCCCTTAACCACAGTATTTCCCAAATGAAGCTCAATTGTCCCACTCTAAAAGGGGGGGGACAAGCGCCCAGGGAATTTATGTGTACGAGGAAGGTGAAATTTTACCACTTCCGCTTCCGCACTCGCTTCAGCACGAAGTTTTGTTGCTCGTCATCAGGGCATTTTAACCCGGTTAATGATGCGGAGCCAGCCTGGGCTTCACCCACCCCTGTAAAACCGCCCTGGGGCTGCTGTGGCCCAGGAAAGGTTGTCAATGTCGTTAACTAAAAAGGGGGTTTAAAGACTCCTTTTTCCCGGGACTTTTTTAAAAGGGGGGGTCAGCAGGTTTGGGGCTTTTTTGGGCCCCAAAAGGAACA
>JAODAL010038600.1:0-39025 GCA_025379985.1 Phyllomedusa bahiana
TTTTTGGGTTTCCCCCGCCCACTCTCACAGGCTGTAAAAGAGGGCAGCTTTGCGGTTTTGGGGTTTTTTTTTTTTCTCTCTGAATAAGGGGAGGTCGGTGACCCAGTGAGAGGCCTGATTGGCTCGATTGAGAGGTAAAGATAGGATAGGACTGCCCGATTTGAGACCACGTTGAAAGTCGTGGGCAGCTTAAACATGTTCTGATCAAGATATGTGAACCGAGAGCCCCATAGGATTCTTGACCACTATGGGGCTCAATTGTCTGTACACCCATCTTCATTATATAGTATAAACAATGCAGAAGGGTGTTCAAAGATAACAGTTATTTCACATCCTGCCTGGGCCAAGAAGTGATAGAAACACATACGTGGCACCAATGGAAACCTTCATAAGGCTTCCAGCTGCCATGTTAATGTGATCAGCACTGTTTGCCATTCATTTAGACACTGTGATCGCTGCAGCGTCTAAAAGGTTATATAGTAGAGAGTGGAGCTAGCGCCATTCCTTGCTGATAATGGCGGGTGCCAATTGCAATTAGCCACTGACTCCTGCCTCCTATGTAGCGGTTTTACTGAGTAATCACACTACATAGGACCTTACCAACACCATGAAGTATTCATACATCATGTGTCAGTAAGGGGTTACAGAGGTGGTCATGTTTGCTGATGATAAATTAATAAAGGGCATATGATTAGTAGCATCTGCTGCAGGACTGGGATTAAGTGCCCTACGCAAATAGATTATAGCCCCCATTCAAATTCCTTGTTCTGTCCTCACACACATTGCCTGTGGCTCCCTTGCTAGGTGGAATGGGAAAGACACAGTTATGTCATCTTTTTTGGGAGTTTTGTTTTTATGGAGTTTACTGCATGGTATAAATGACGGGTCAGCATGGTTGTGATTAATAGTTTTTTTGTTTGCTTTCTATCTCCATATTCTGACTCATACATTTTTTTGTTTTTCCATCTACGGACCTATGTGAGAGATGTTGCTTCAGTTGACTGAAATGTTACCTGCAACTTTTTGATTACTTTTTATTCTAATTTTTGAGGAGGCAAAATGACAAAAAAAAGCAATTCTGGAACAAGCATTTTTTCATGGTGTTTACCATGCAAAATAAATAAGATCAGACTTTTATAGATGTGGTGATACCAATTATGTTTATTTGTAAAAGAGGAAAAGGTTTTTTTTTTTTTGTTTTTTTTAAAACGTAATATTTTTAAAACTTTTTTAACATGTAAAGTTTAGTCTTCCTAGGTTTCTTGATCACAATGGGGCGTGATTACTTGTACAGTATTCTGCAACACTAATATATTGGAGAAAAGTGGAAAATTAAAGCTCTCCTATCACAACCTGCCTGCAATTACACTATGCCTTCGTTAGGCTCCTGGTTGCCATGACTACTGGTCAGCATTTGGTGATTATGTGACAAAATAGCCACTCACGATGCCCCCTCCTGCCTAACTTCCTAGATGCTTCTCATATTGACCGTGGCATTTAAAGAGAACCTGTCACATAGTTTTTTGCCCCCCTGGCTGAGGACAGAACTAGGTAGTGACAGACCTGCTGTTTCCAGCACTGTGCCCCTTATTCTGTAAGATGCTGTAGTTTTCATGTATTTAATGCTCAAATCTGCAGTTTTCAGCCAGAAGAGTCATTCGAAGAGTCCTTCAGAGTGTAATTTTTTTTCAAACCCTGCCCATATAAGGCTAGCCCCGCCCACCTCAACTGACAAACCTATTACTTTGAATAGGTAGAAACATGTGAATAACTGTCAGTGGGCGGAGCTAACCTTTGGTGGATGGAGCTAACACCTGCTCATGAATAAGATTCGAGGGGTAAATGCTCTAAAACTGCTGCATCTTACAGAATAAGGGGCACAGTGCTGGAAACAGCATGTCTGTCACTAGCTTGTGCTGTCCTCAGCAAAGGGGGCATAACCTATGTGACAGGTTCCCTTTAAGTAGTTACACAGCCAAGATCTGAATCATCTCCAGTCTGGACCACTGGAGGCAAGTGCTGGCTGTAACTAGCAGCTGGGACCTGCTGTGTATGGAGTGGCTCACTCCATGGCTCACAAGTGCCCACTTTACACATTTGTGCCCCTTTCTGAAAAGCATAAGGTGTTGCCCTCTGCCCGCCAGTACTTGCGGCCCTTCCTAGCTGCTACTTTTCCTTTTCATTCCTATGAAAGAAGCAAGGCTGAACATACATTTTGACACACTGCTTCTGCATTTTTGCCTAGTTTTTATTAAAATCTGACATGGTGTTACTTATTATGTGTTGTTCATCTCAGGTGTTATTTACCTAATCTCAAAGGGGTAATCCGAAAGTTTAAAGATTTCATAGAACACTACAAAAGGCATTTATATTGAAAAGTAAAGATATTCCACTGTTTCTTTTATTTTGTGTTACGTCATTATTAATCTGTCATGAAAATCACTTTTTTGCAGTGAAAGTTCCTGTTTATACGAGTGTCAGTAGCTTTAAAGAATCTCTTTCCTACAAGTCCCAGACTGCATTTCAATGTAGGACTTCCCATCCCAGTTATCACTGCTAGACATTGTGCTGACATAAGTGTGTAATCATCTCTTTCCTACAAGTTGCAGACTGAATTGCAATCTAGGAATTCCATCCACAGTTATCACTGCTAGACATTGTGCTGACATTAGTGTGTAACCCCCTCAGTTCTGTACTTGCTGTCTTGATAATGATAATAGCTAGGACTCGCTCTACAGAGCTGCAGTCATCATTTTCATGACAGCAGTACACAATCCCCCTAGCTCTGAACTACTGTCCTCTGCTCCCATTACTATGATCTGCCAGCAGAACTTGCAGATAAACAGTTTCCCTGTCCCGAATTACTCTAATGTAATTTTTTCTATTCACTTGCAAACTACAGGCTGGAAAGAATGAATGTAGCCAGATCATTCTGTGCTCAGGTCATACCAACTACAGTGGGGAGTCTCTGAGCTGAACCTGCCTTCAAAACACACCCACTGAGTGATGACAAAATGTTCACTAAGGCCATGTGATCAATGACCGCCAGGTGGTTTGCAGGAGGTAGAAGAGGGGAGGGGAAGATAAGGCTCTTTGCTTAGTTTTGCACAATAGGACAAATAAATAATTTTTAATAACTATGAATTACAAAATTTAATATAATACAGTTATGAGCCCTATAACAAATAAAAAGATTGTCCCGGAAAACCCCTTTAAGTCCTTCTAAGGACCAGATTTTTTTTATTATGTGCCAACACATAAAACCATAGAATTCAAAAATGGTGTACATTATTTTACTCATAACTATGCATATGCCATAGATGTTTGAGATAGAAATACCCCTTTAAGGATCAGTATAAGTAAAGTACAATATTAACAATATTTTTAAACTAGATATGTATATATGAACTGTAAAATGCAATTTAAAAGGTAAATATATATATCTTAACAGGAACATCTCCGGCTCTTCACAGAAAGGCCTGATGTCAGAAAATCCTTCATCTTCAGGGGAAGGTTTGTTCCCTTATGATACGTTCTACTTTTCTCAATTTTTTACAACAGGAGACTCCCAGACCTAAAGTGTTAATGTATTATTGGACCAGTATAAAAAAATTAAAATAATTCTTGTTTGCTAACGGGTTTTATAACAATCATTTCAATTATGATTAACTTATTGAGAAGCAATGCAAACAGCGGTTATTACTACTATTCGAAAAAATTTACATAGGTATCTAGGTTGTAAAGTTAAATATTACTGTAATGTTATTTTTACTTACATAGCAAATATATATATATATATATATATATATTTATTTATTTATTTATTTATTTATTAATATTTTAAGGTCATATTGTATGACAGACTACCAAGCTTCTAGTCCTACTGTATCAAGGGTTCTATACATACCAAGCCTACTGGGCTACGGTTGAAACCAGAGGTTTACATACACTATATGTAAAGACACATATGCATGTTTTTCTCACTTTCTGACATGAAATTAGAATAAACCTTACCCGTTTTCATTAGTATTCGGTAGCATTGCCCTTAAATTGGATGACTTGAGTCAAATGTTTTAGATATCCTTCCACAAGCTTCTTACAATAGTTGCTAGGAATTTGGGCCCATTCCTCCTGAAAGATCTGATGCAACTGAGCCATGTTTGTAGGTCGCCTTGGGTTAATATGCACATGTCAGACGAAAGCACGTTCATCTCTGAGACACAGAACCCGTCTCCTTTCTGAACGGTATGATGGCTGGACATTCCCATCTTGTTTGTACTTGCATATAATTGTTTGTACAGATGAACAAGGCACCTTGGTTGGAAATTGCACCCAAGGATGATCCAGGTGTGTGCAAGTCCACAATTCTCTTCATGATATCTTGGCTGATTTCTTTAGACTTTCCCATGATGTTACACACAGAAACAGTGTGTTTCTGGTGTAAATTAAAATACATGCACAGGTGTTCCTCTAATTAACTCAGATGTTGCCAATAAACCTATCAGAAACTTCCAAAGATATGACATCATAATATGGACTGTCCAAAATTGTTTAAAGGCATAGTAATCCTAGTGTATGGAAACTTTTGACTTTGCAGAAAGTAATACAATGTCTTAAAAAATCTCTCATTATTCTGGCATTTGTCAAATATAAATAATTTCAGTAATCCTAATTGACCTAAAGCAGATAAGGTTTATTCTGATTTCATGTCAGATAGTGAGAAAAAACATGCATATGTGACTTTTTATATAGTGTATGGAAACTCCTGGTTTCAACTATATATGTGCAATTTTGATGTAGGCAAAATATATAAAAAGGATGGTCTGAAATTGTAATTTAGGTAAATATGACACACACTATTTGTTAATGCAAAGATTTAACAGTTTTTTTTACCTTGGTAGATCAAGGTAGGGGGTCTGTCCTAAATATGATGCTCAATAAGCATACCATTCTTTTTAATGCAGTAATGCTAGAAAACAGCCTCAAGATTTGCCATACTGTCTATCAAAACTACTTGTGTAGAAAGTAACTGCTGACAGAAAAAAAATGTGTTATAAATATCAGAGATATAACACATAATTTTTCTCTTTCTAAATATTTTTCATAAAGATAAAGAGTCACATAACCATGATGCTGATGCTGAGTATTGCAAAGCACTGGCCAATACTCTTAAAAATGGTAGATGTCCCGAGACGGTCGGTCTGTACGTACCATGGGGTAGATGCGAGGATGTCCTTCTTGACAAGATTAGGGGTGAGTATAATAGATGTACAGTTAAAAATGTTTTAATGGAGTTAATAAAAAGGGATCAGAAAGCTTTATGTAGATCAAAATGGTTTCAATAAAAACTATTGGCTTGCCCCACAAATA
Organism: Phyllomedusa bahiana; assembly: GCA_025379985.1. Taxonomy (NCBI): domain Eukaryota; kingdom Metazoa; phylum Chordata; class Amphibia; order Anura; family Hylidae; genus Phyllomedusa; species Phyllomedusa bahiana. The sequence continues at coordinate 5,371 of JAODAL010038600.1, forward strand.
ACAAGCTTTCACACAGGTCCAAAAGTCCAAATATGTAGATCAAAGTAAATTTTTTAAACATACTTATTATGTATTATTTATTTTAGTAGTAAACCATACCTGTCATGATTGTGCCTGAAATACCCCTGGCTTTTGGCTCTGGTCACCGGCCACGGCCGGTACGACATAAACCTTGGTTTTTGACCTAGTACTGTGTGCTTGTGTTTCTAGTGTGAACTGGGTTTTTCTTTTCTGGTGCTGATTGATTCCTGGCCAACGCCCATGGCCAGGAATCTTCCAGCACACTTTTAGTTTACCTTGTTTCTTTTTGAGTGATAGCTTTCATCTCCTATCTGGTCTTTTGTTCCTTTTACCCATTGCCTCAGTTCTACCTTTCTTCTGTTTCCTATTTAAGGTGTCATTCCCTTTCCTGCCTTGCCTGCTATAGAGCCTGCCTATAGTTCGTCTTATTCTCCTATATTTATCCTTCTGTGCTTTTGACCTTTTGCCTGGACTCGGATTACCCCTTTTGCCTCAAGCTTCTGTACCTCGCTGCCCGTTCCGTTACCGACTTGGACTGCCTGACCACGTATACTTGTTCTGTGTTTATTTGTCCCTGTCTGTGTTGCACTTTGCTCAGTGCAGGTATTCGTCTTCTGGTTGGGGCCAGTCTATTAAGGAGTCGGGTTCCCCAAAAGGCAGGGACAGGGGTTGGGACCAGTGTCAGGACCCACTTATCCGTGTCTTTGTGTGTGTCCCTGACAGTCCCTGAAAATACCATTTTGCTATCCTAACCCAAAAAATATGTTTAGGGTTTTTTTCCAACACAGTATATAGTATTAAATGATGCTATCAAAAAACTAAGCTCTAATAAAGTGGTGTCAATAGACAATTAAAAAGCTATAGATTTTGTAAGGCAAAATCAAATAGAACTAAATCAGAGAAAACAAAGAAATGTACAGGTTCCTAAAGACCTACTTTACTGTGTTACTTAGTGTTACTTTAATTCTTATTCACTTCTACCAGCATTTCGTAAGTAGTGGAACATTGCAAGCTCTGCTGTTTCCGTGATCTTGGCCATCTCTTTGCTCAGTCTTTACCTAGATTCTGCAGCCAAAGTTACAAGAATAGGTGCAGGTTTCAAAGGCCCCAGATCCTGTGGATATTATATGAATGTCTAAATAGGGAATAACTGTTTAAAAGCAAAACAGGTGGACTCAACCTGTATTTGTGTCCTCTGTCCAATGATGTTATAACAACCACCTGGGCTACTTATATGGTAGTTTTGGCCTTTCAAGTAAAGTCAAAAGAGAAAAGATCTCTTACCACCACTGTTATATAAATCATAGACCTCGTGGCTAATAAATATGTTGGTGCATGGACTGCCTCTTGGACTTAGAGACAAAAGGTCAATCCAAGGAATAAAGCATCCAGACTTGAGAAAGGAAAAAATAAAATCACATTTTTATTCCAGTCACCGAAGAAATGACGCGTTTTGAGCCTTTGGAGCTCTTAATCATAGGCAAGACACCGGTTAAAAACAAGCATCCTGGGAAACAACTCCAGGTGAAAATTAATTGAACTGGAATTCCACTACACTGGAGAAGATTCTTTAACCCATTACATTACAATCACTAGATAGATCTACTTATGGTATGCTCAATAGACACAGGCTTACGTGTTTGCCAGATACATCAAAATAAAACAGATAAATACGGTGTTCGTAATGACAAATGTAGTTAGCAAACAAGGTAAAATGTTCATTATAATAATCATTACTAAAGCTGAGTAAAATATTTGCTTATGTATAACAGATAGTGGCACGTGCCATGACATTTGTAGTGGCTCAGGAAGGGAAGATCTCTCCTTGAGGAGAGCACCGAACGAACGGCTTGTAGAGTTATGTTTTGCTTTTTCGCACTCTACTAAGCATCTGCATATCACAAGGCATTATGGGAATGGGGCTGAGAAGCCCAAAGCGTCCTCTGTTGGTTGTAACAAATTGCTTTTGACCTACCGAGTCTTGAGAAAGCAAAAAGGATTTTAGCCAAGCCAGTATCTCTCATCTGCAGACAATGCTGTTTCGGGATTTTTGTCCCTCATCAGTGCAGAGCAGGGCGATACTGGCTGGCTGTGTGGGAGGCGTTGAGTGGATCAGGAAGTGAATATCTCTCCTTGAGGAGAGCACCAAGGTGGGTCAAAAGCAAATTGAGGATTTGTTACATCCAACAGAGGGCGCTTTGGGCTTCTCAGCCTCTTTCCCATACTGTCTTGTGACATGCAGATGCTTAGTAGAGGGTGAAAAGGCAAAACATAACTCTACAAGCCGATCATTCGGTGCTCTTCTCAAGGAGAGATCTTCCCTTCCTGAGCCACTCAATGCCTCCCAAACAGCCAGCCAGTATCACTCTGCTCTGCACTGATGAGGGACAAAAATCCAAAAAACAGCGTTGTCTGCAGATGAGAGATACTGGCTTGGCTAAAATCCTTTTTCCTTTCTCAAGACTCGTTGGGTCAAAAGCAAATTGAGGATTTGTTACATCCAACAGAGGGCGCTTTGGGCTTCTCAGCCCCTTTCCCATAATGCCTTGTGATATGAAATATGTAGAAAGACACAGCCAGGAATGGACTCGTGATTCTGAACATCCACATATATGAAATCCCATGTGAAAAAAATGACCTGGGAAAGATATCAAATCCTAAGGCCACTTATGAAGACCCCCAGTAAGTAAAACATGGTATTTACAAAAGCCCACTACCCCCCCCCCCCCCCCCAAAAAAAAATAATCCACAAAAACCACATAACAATGCAATCAGGATGGATGCAATAAAATAAAAATAAACAAACAGATCAAAAGACAACCCACACAGACAACCAACAGGTATGTTACTTCATAAACAAAAACACTAAACTAACATCAAACCTACTATGATAAATCACTAATATAGAACAATATGCATAATCAAGCAAAAATATAGACTACTTCCATGCCCAGGGTAGATTGAAGGTAGGTGTGAACAGTATAATGTATAGAATATAATGAAACATATCCGGTATCTGAACTTGCGATGTTTAAATCTCCAGAACTATCTGGCTTTGTAGCAACATATGCACAAGAGCAAATGGCATGATCTAAGAATGCACAGAGACATGCTGAATTCTATAAGCTGACAAAATTAATATTTACTATACTTTAGCTCTCTGTTATCCTAAGTATTTACCATGTCATAACCTTGTAAAAGACACAAATAAAATAATTGACAAAGTACAAATATTTCCAAAAGATTATATACCGTGATAAACAGACAGCAGACAAAATACAATGCAATTCATATCCGTAGATATAGATATAAAAAATAAACCTAAAGAACGCATTCTTAACCATCTAAATTTCCAATGGATAAAAAATAGATTATTTGTGAAACAAAGCACTGTAAGTAAAATACACCTTTGCAAGTGATGCTAATCTGTTATAAATTTTAATAATATGTGCAGGAGTATTAAATCACCTGCAACAATAAAACATTATACTGTTCACACCTACCTTCAATCCATCCTGGGCCCATATGTAGTTTACATTTTTGCTTGATAATACATATTATTCTTTATTTTAATTATTTATTTTTTTAATAGTTAGTTTGAGGTTTAGTGTTTTTGTTTATGAAGTAACTTACCTATTGGTCGTCTGTGTGGGTGGTCTTCTGGTTGTTTATTTTTTTATTTTTTCACATCCATCCTGATTAAATTGTTACTTTTTTTTTTGTAAATAACATGTTTTACTTACTGGAGGTCTGTATAAGTGACCTGTGGACTTGGTGTTTGATACTATGTTGAATCATTTAATTACATCTTTCCAGGTCATTTTTTTCACATGGTTTTTGGTATTTCATATATTTGGATGTTCAAAATCGCAAGTCCATATTTGCATGTTTCATGGCACATGTTACTATCTATCATACATACACAAGTATTTTACTGGCCTTTGGTAATGATTATTATAATGAATATTTTATCGTGTCATTACGAACATCTTTATATACATATAATATGTAACATAATGCATAATACATGCTTTATTTTGATGTATGTGACCAGCATTGAAGCTTGTGTCTATCGAGCATACCAAATGTAGATCTAACCACTGATTGTAGTTTAATAGGTTAAAGAATTTTCTCCAGAAGAATGGATTTACAGTTCAATTGACTTGAACTTTCACCCGGAGTTGTTACCTAGGATGCTTGTTTTTAACTACCATTTTTGCGTTCCTTTCCTCACTGTGATTAAGAGCCCCAGAGGCTTGAAACGCGTCAGAAGAAACAGAGGCTACATTCATGTAGTTCTCTTCTTAATTAACTGAATAAAAAATGTAATTTTATTTTTTCATTTCTCAAGTCTGGATGCTGGACAACATCATATATTACTTTTTGCCTTTCGTGTTAGATTTAATAACAGGGTTGGACTGTAGTTCTATGATATGTGTCACCAAACAGTGTTTTTCAATATAAGCTTTTATGTTTTGCCTTTACAATAGCAGTAGAAACATAATATTTATAGATTTTATTTAATTACAGAAAACCTTTGCAAATTATCCTCTGAAACCAACACCAATGGAAAGAAGAAGCTAAGTATAAAGGAGCTGTTCAAACTTGTGTTTCTAATATTTTTTTATAATCCTGTTATAAGAAATAAACATGAAGATCGACAAAGAAGACATGTGTTCATTAAATTCGGAGCATTGCACTGTACCGGCTGTGACTGCCTATGGGCTGGCCTGATTACAGCTCTCTGTGACGGCATTGAGGATGAATTTGGGCTGATACCGATTAGCATTTATCGAGCACTATACAAAGAAAATGAAATCCAAGATGAGGCCAAATCAAAGGAGTGGGTTCCTAAACAGATTCTGCATGTTCCAGTTTGGTTTGTTACTTTATCTGTTTTCTTGTTCCTGACTTGTGCTTTACTTTTAAAGTTTCTCCTATATGACTACCTTGGTGAATCTGAACAATATGGGAGTATTACAGACTATACATTATATACCGCTATTACTATAGTTGGTGGTTCTTCATTGTTACTATCTGGAACGGGCCTTAAAGTGATAAGCAATTGCATTGTGACTCAGAAAGGCAAACTGATGAATAAAATGAAGAGAACAGACATGAGCTCCAGGTTGGGCTTCATGAGTGATGTCAAGGAGGAGATTGAGATTATCACCTCTTACCTTCAAATGTTGGAAATATACCGAAAAGAAAGTATCAAAATCATCATAGAGATTACCAAATTGGACAAGTGCATGACAGACATAGAGGTCGATGTCTTACATGCAATAAATATTCTACTTTCTAATCCAGATGCTCCATTTGTATGCATCTTGGCTGTAGACCCTGGTATCATTGTTGGATGTGTTGAAAAGTCGAATCTGCTGAAAGGCATGGCGAACAATGGCTATCTGTTCTTAAATCAGGTTATAACTTTGCCTTTTTCTGTTCCTAAAATGAATGAAACAACTAAGCACAGACATCTGATTAAAGTAATTAAGGATAGAAACCCTTTAAGTGGAACAACTGAGATTGAAGAAAACAGTAAATCCTCTGAAAATGATCGGCTCCTTATGGTCAATATACACAATAAAAATCAAGACCAAGAAGAAAATGATAATCAAGAATCATATCCTTTAATAAAGTAAGCTTTAAGCTTCTTGAATCCTAAGGAATCTCTGAACCATAAATATATTACTATATATATTACCGACAATGTTTTCAACATGAGAAGAATAGTGAACTCTATCATTATAACTGTCAGACTAATGATTAAGCATAAGAAATACGAAGAGACAAGCCTCGATAAGGTGTCAGAATGGGTGATAATGGCTGCCCAATGGCCGTGTTCCCTCAGTTGGATACTACAGTGCATTGAAGATGAGCAACAGAGTAATTCTGATAAAGACAATGGGCAAGAACATACAGAAACCAAAGCAGAAAAAGGTTCTGAATATACTGAAAGGCAACTGTGGGAGATTTATGAGATGTCATTGGATGCATTGTATGCTAATAGAGAGAGTCTTAAGCAGCTTCTGGAGTTAGATGGGGATCCAGATATCTTCTGTAAATTACTGAGGGAAACTAAGTTTACTGTGAAAGATGCCAATCTCTTTCGTGTATACACCGTCAATTTAGATCACACCATTCAACGGAAAATTGAACTGCTACAGGGCAGTTTTAACTTTTTGAGGCTGAAGAAGGATAAAGCACTGACCAGAATAGCTTTACTAGACATGGACAAAGATGCTGTCTGTGAAAAGGTTAGTAATTACTTTATTTTTCTTGTTTAAAATTTTAAAAGAGCATTTCCTGCTTTTATTTCTGTAAATATTTTCCATTTTAGGTTTCCCAAATTTAAATAGACTGAAGCATACATGCTGATTGCTGTAAAGAGATGTACAGTATATGGGTCTTGTTTTAAACCATTGGGAGCTGTGTAAATATGTGCTTATTAAAGGGAACCTGTCACATAGATTATGCCCCCCTTCCTGAGGGCAGCACAAGCTAGTGTCAGACCTGCTGTTCCCAGCGCTGTGTCCCTTATTCTGTAAGATGCTGTAGTTTTAGAGCATTTAGAATCTTATTCATGAGCAGGTGTTAGCCCCACCCATCAAAGGCTAGCCCCACCCACTGACAGTTATTCACATGTTTCTACCTATTCAAAGTAATAGTTTTATCAGTTGAGGTGGGCGGGGATAAACTCAGGTGGGCGGGGCATTAAAATTGACTCTTTGTTTGACTCTTTTGTGGCTGAAAACTGCAGATTTGAGAATTAAATACTCTAAAATACGAATCTTACAGAATAAGGGACACAGCGCTGGAAAACACGCAGGTCTGGTCACTAACTTGGCTGCCCTCAGCAAGGGGGCATCAACCTATGTGGACAGCGTTCCGTTAGGTCCTTGGTGGTGGTACAGTCAGTATTTTATCATTCAAAGGGGCTGTCTCACTACAGATACTGATGGCATGCTGCTAGGATATGTCATCAGTTTTTGATAACTGCGGGTCCCACCACTGGGATTTGCACCTATCTCCTACACAAGCCCAGAAACCTCTACTTTTTGAACGGAGAACAGGTCAGGTATCTTGAATAGGCATGAAAGGGAATTCTAAGTACAGCTGAGCATTGCCACACCGTTAACCCCTTCACGGCCCTGGGCATATGAGTACGTCCAGGGCCGCAAGGGCTCTGCAGGGGGGATCGCTCCGGACCCCCCCGCTCACGCGTCGGGATGTTAGCGGCTGACTCGGCAGCTAACCCACGGGCAGTAACAGCGGGCGATGGGTGGCTCCGCCGTGGCGCTGTTTAACCCATCAGACACCGCGGCAAGATGGGCGCGGCGTCTAAATGACGCCGGAAGGTTCTGCGCACGATCGTTCGGCTTCGCGGCACAGCTGCGCCGTTCCGGACGACTGGGCTGGTGGTGGGGAGCATTGTGAAGGCTACCCGTCACGTATCTGGCGTTTGCCCCACTTCCGTCCGCAGGGACAGGACGTGGGGACAACCGCCATCTGTGTACACCCCATATTGCATTGACTATGCAATGCATTAGGTCGTGTACTAACAATCATCGCCCCTCAGTGGTCACAAGCACCATAGGGGGGACTAAATGTTACCAGTAAAAAAAAGCTAAATTAAAAATAAAATAAAAGTTTTAAAGTACCAGATGTGTGAAAAGGATTAAAAGTTCAAAATCCCCCCCTTTTCCCATTTACATATAAAATCATTAAAAATAAAAAAAGTTCTCATATTTGGTACTCGCCGCGTCCAAAATAGTACGATCGTATAAAAATATAACATATTTATCCGTACGCTGAAAACCGTAGAAGAAAGAAAAGACCAAACGCCAAAAATTGCGTTTTTTGGTCATTTTTGTCACTCAAAAAATGGAATAAAAATGATCAAATAGTCGCATGCATTCCAAACTACTAGCGATAAAAAGAACACTTCAGCCCGCAAAAAATGCACCTTCACTGACGTCCGTAGGTGTTAGTACAAAAAAGTTATTGGTCGCACAAACTGGCGCCGCGGCGCAAATGTCAAAAATAGAAAATGTTTGGATTTTTTTTACGGTACCAAAACATAACAGAAACCCTACATGTTTGATATTTCCGGATGCGTAACAACCTGTAGAATACAGATAACACATTATATTTACCGAAGTTTGAACGCTGTAAAAGCAAATCACCCAGAAACATGGCGAAAATACATTTTTTTTTCACAATTTGTCCCACTTGGAATTTTTTTGCGGTTTCCCAGTATATTCTATAGTATAGTGAATAACACCAATACAAAGAACATCTTGTCCTGCAAAATAAAAGCCCTCATGTGTCTATGTAGGTGGAAAAATAAAAAAGTTATGGCTTTCAGAAGGCGAGGAGAGAAAAACGAACGTGTCACAAAAAAAAAACGCCGGGTCCTGAAGGGGTTAAACTCGGAACTCCAACTCATGTCTACAAGAGAGACCAGACCTGCTCTCCGTTCGGAATGGAGAGGTTTCTGGGCTCATTTAGGAGATAGGTGCGAGTCCCAAAGTTTGTAACTGGACCTATCGGACATTGATGGCATATCCTAGCGATATGCCATTAGTGTCTAAAGTGACACAACCCCTTTATCTCTGGTTTTATGAACGGAAGCAAGCAATTCGGAGAAGCAAATTGAGTTTATTGTTATGTTACTACAGGTTTCTAAACATATGTGCTATAAGTTTATCCTCACATTTGGTTGCATTAGCAGTTGGTTATGAAGTTTCATTTTCACTCCCATGTTATATCATTTTATGTCATGGTGTTGTTAAGAGAGTATGAAGCCAGCTCACGTGCTGAGTTCACTCTCTACACAGCGTGTGCTGGCTGTTTATTAAAGCTGACATATGCCTCCGTCACCTGGGACTGGAGTTAACTCTGGTCTCAGCTGTTTTAACTACTTTAATTGCTGCATTTAACAAGACCACAGCATCTAGGTAGTTATGCAAAAGGGGGCACCCTCCTGCCTCCTGATAGCCTTTGCAACAGATGTCAAGACAGCCATAGGATGAATGAAAACCTCAGGCCTGCCACCTGACAGCTTGAAACAGGGTGTAATAGAATAGTGATAATTGAACATTATTCTGCAATATTAATGTGGTTAATACTAAAAGTGGTGAAGTACCCAGAAGGGCCTAAAAATACAAGTAAAATAAACGTACAAAAAAGTAAAAAAAAATAAAAGAAAGTTTAAAACACTGCTATTTTGTCATTTCACAAATAAAAAATAAAAACCATAAAAAAACAAATGTAATTAGTATCATTGCATCCAGAAAAGTTCATCTCTTGAAATATAACATGGCACAATTGCATTTTTTACTGTTCCAACCCACTATGAATTTTATTTTATGGTTTTTCCATATATTATATTGTATGGTACATTAAAAGTACAGAAAATGCAAGCCCTCATATGGCTATATAGACAGAAAAATAAAAAGTTATGGTTCTTAGAAGGTTATGGTTCTTCTCTTAGAAAGAAGAGAGGAAAAAATAAATGCAGCATAAACAAAAAATGCAACAGTGGGAATGGGTTAAAGTGCTGTTACTTCAAGGGTGCTGTACATACAAAAAGGGATTTACATACATAAAAACGTAGACAAAATTGTTTGTGCCCTTCTGTTAAAGAAAGAAAAACCCATAATTCTCAGTGAAATAATTTGAAACTGTCAAAAGTAATAATATATTGTAATTTACTGAAAATCAACTAAATAAAATCAAATATTTCATTTGAATTATGTTTCAACTGAAAGTCTAAAGCAAAAAAAAAAAAACGAATAAAATTAGCCTGGACAAAAATAATGTTATCCCCAGAAAAGATTAAAAATAATTTGACTGTATGGACAAACTTAAAGGAGTTGTCTCCCCACAGGGTTTCAAAGAATGCATGAAAGAAATTCTCTGTCACTTCCTGGTTCAGACTAATTTGCATAAACTCCATGCTCAGTGCTGTGCTTTCAGATGCTAATTAGATTAGATTAGCTTCTCAAACTACTAGCAGGACTTCTTATCTGATCCCCAAAACAAAAGCCATAATTACAGAGCTGTTTACTTGAGATAAATCAAGCTTTTTACTGTCTGGCAGCACAGGACACTGACTGACACTGCTGACCTGTGTGATGACTCACTCTCTGTTATCTCATTGAACAAACAGCCCAGGGAGATTTGTTTACAGGTTGGTTACTGAGGGAACTGAAATAGCCAGGGAGGTAATAAATTCACTTGTATCTCTTTAGGGAAAACAGAGGAACAATGCAATATATTTGGAAAATGTCTTTATTTTGTGTTCCCTACAATTTGAAAGCTATTCTTTGTAGCGAGACAACCCCTTTAAGGTGTGTCCTTTAATTAGCCTCACAGGTGTCTTCAAACTTCTAATCAGTCAGTCCCACCTACTTAAAGGGTGAAAAGTAGCCACTTTGCTGTTTGGTATCATGGTGTGTACCACACTGAAAATGGATCAAAGAAACGTAAGAAGAAAGTTGTCTCAGGAGATTCGAAAGAAAATTATGGACAAACATGTTAAAGGTAAAGGCTATAAGACTATCTAAAAACAGCTTGATGTTCCTGTTACTACAGTTGCACAAATTATTATTATTTAGAAATCTAAGTTCTATGGAACTGCAGCCAACCTCCCTGAATGTAGTCAGAAGCGGAAAATTGATGACTAATTGAAAAGACAGATAATGCAAATGGTAACCTAAGAGATTAGAGAGGAACTCCAAGGTAAAGGTACATCAGTGTCATATAGCACCAACCATTGGTTTTACCAAAGTGGACTTAATGCAGGACAACGGAGGAGGAAAACACTGTTGAAGCAAATGATAAAAAGTGTGATTGAACTATGCCAAAATGCATATTGACGAGCCACAAAGCTTCTGACAGAATATTCCTTGGACAGATGAAACAAAAATTCAACTTTTTGGAAAGTCACATCAGCGCTATGGTCACAGATATAAAAATGAAGCATACAAAGAAAAGAACATTGTAACAACTGTAAAACATGGAGGAGGTTTGGTAATGTTTTGGGGCTGCTTTGCTGCATCTGGTACAGGGTCCTGCAACAGGGTAATTACTCAAAACACACAGCTAAAATACCTTAGAATGGCTATGAGCAAAAGATTGGACTATTCTGAAGTATCTTCTCTGAGCTGTGATCTAAATCCTGTTGAACATCTCTGGCAGGAGATGAAACATGCAGTCTGGAGAAAGCACCTTCACACCTGAGACAGCTAGAGCAGTTTGCTCATGAGGAGTGGACCAAATACCTGTGGCCAGGTGCAGAAGTCTCATTAGGAGTCACAGAAATTGTTCCAATGATTGTCTCAAATGGTTGTGCAACAAAATATTAAATATTATTTTTGTCCAGGCAAGTTTCAGCAATGTCTGATTTTCATTAGTTGTTTTTCAGTAAGCTTAAATTTATAATTACTTTTGACAGTTTCAGTTTATTTTAGTGACCATTGTGGGTTTTTCTTTCTTTAAGATAAGGGAACCTAATGAGTGTAAGACTGCTACAGAGGAAGGGATAAAGGGCTTACAATCTTCAAGGGACGGACAAAAGAGACAGAAGTTAAGTGCACAAACTGCTCACATAGTAATGTAGTGGCAGAAGAGTCATTGTAGATTGTAGGCTATCTCATACTTGCCATCCCTCCAGTTTTCTGGAAGACTCTTGGAAAGAAAATGTGTGGGCTTAGGCAAAACCTACCTCCAAAATTTGGAATTCCTGGGTATATTAGGGACATCCCAAAGTCAGGGCTAAAATCTCCTGGAATTGGGATACTAAAGGTCGGCAAGTATGTGCTACCCTGAAGAGATGGGTTTTCAGGTTCATTGTGGAGGTTCAAAGGTAGAAGAGAGTCTGATGTATTGGGGTATGAGTTCTAAAGTATAAGGGATACACCAAGAAAAGTCTTGGAGGTGGTTATGTAAAGAGCAGACGAGGAGCAGAGAAACATGTCCTGTGAGGAATGGAGATTACGTGAGGGTAGGTATCGAGAGATTAAGGCTGGGATGCATTAAGGGAACAGATTATGGACAGTAGGGTTATTACTTTTTAACCTTTTTGAACATTTTAATTATCCTGATGTTGCATTTGATGAACTTTTGCCTATTTGTTAGTTTTCTGGTGTTCTTTTGTTATTTTCATTGAAAAACCTCCTGCACTCACTGTAATTAAAATCATAGTACTTCATGATGTAAAGCATAAGAAAAACCTATACATATGAAATACATTGGTCCTAAACACTCAAAAACAACGATCATAATGTGAGATTATGAAAAAAAGCTTTTGCACCTGTACTAGTATATTGTATTAGGGTGAAGTATAAAAAAAAAACCAGTTGATAATTGTACAAATGAAAATGACATACAATAAATGACCAGAAAGGAATTCAATGTGTGACTTACTGTTTATGAATTTGTTATTAAGATATTTATCAGTTTTGCTAGTGTTTTAAAGCTCTTCCATGAGTTTAGCTTGTTCGGCAACTATATTTGATTGAGGAATATCAAGCAGTGACGGTTCATTTATCCAGTTTTTATAAAAACATTTTAAAACCTAAAGACACCTCAATTTGGAAACGGCAGCAGCAGCTCATTGTATGTTTCCTCTGAATAGCGCTGCTTTGAAAACTATGCATTTGCCCAGGTATTAGCAATAAAGTCACAAGTAGATTTAAGCCAATCTCTCCATTGTGGAAGAAGGAAAAAAGCGATAAATGCAAAGATTGCCTGTGAATTCCACCTAGCACTATGAAGTGAGGGCAGTTTACGCCATTTCAATTGAGTCCATTTTTCCTCCATATGGTAGAAATTATATGCTTCACATAGTTCAAAAAGATACCTGCATTTTTACATATTTTACATATTTTTTTTATATCTTATATAACATAATTGCTTGAGTATAAGCCAACCCGAATATAAGCCGAGGCACCTAATTTTACCACAAAAAACCTGGAAAACTTATTGACTCAAGTATAAGCCTGGGGTAAGAAATACAGAACCTACTGATAAATTTCATAAATAGATAGATAGGTAATAGGGCCCCCAGTATAGCTCTCTGCTCCACGGAAGCCTTCAACTGTATGTGTCCAGACCTAGGGACCACCGGAGGCAAGTTCGACACTGCACTTGAGTATAAGCCAAAGGGGACTTTTCAGCATAAAAAATGTGCTGAAAAAGTTGGCTTATACACGAGTATATACAGTATGTTATATATATATTTTATTTATAAATATTACATATATTTTTTATATATTTCATATTTATAGATTTTTTTATGCTTTACATCATGATTTTTCTCTATAGGCGAAAGTGAAATTACAATGGGTGTGGGAGGTTTTTCAATGAAAATAACAACAGAACACAAGAAAACTAACATATAGGCAAAAGTTCCTCAAATGCAACATCAGGATAATTAAAAATTTCAAAAAGGTTAAAAATTCATAATCTGAATGGACAGCCTTATATGACATGGTCAAAGGGGCTCTCCCACATGACAAAGGTAAGTATATTTTTTTTGTTATTTTATACAATGAGTGGGGGTCCATTTTTAAGGTTTTTTGTGTTAGACAAACCCTTTTAAAGTAGAAGACAGTTTAACCAAGCAGCAGAGTTGAGATTGGATTAGAGGTGCACAAGAGTGTTAAAAGGGAGTTTTTAGAAATTTTCATGAATGATTCTTACGTATTGTGAGGATATCGAGTTTTGTGTTAAAGACTGTTTACAGGATGTAAAAAAAATGTAATGAGTTCTGCCTGGAGCATTCCTTTAACTGTTTTGGCCAATAGTTCTTGATGTTATTATGAGCCGTAAAACAGTATACAATAAAAGAGTAAAATAGAATTGCAAATTGTTTTTCATCCAATTTATCCTTCATTTTATGAATGTTTTCTCCTGTTTTAGATGAGAAAGCTTAATCTCTCTCAATACACAGAGATGATAAAGAAGCATAATCTGAATGGCAAGGCTCTTCTCTACACCGATAATGAGGAGATAAGAAATACCTTGGGAATGACCCTGGGAGACTGGGTGGAATTCAGAGCTGCATTTTTAAGTTTGCCAACACCAAACCTTTATTTTTAAGCAAAAAATAACAAGATGTCATGTATCCATTATAAACTAAATTCATATGATCTCTACTTATACACTCTGTCAATATAACATATAAACAGAATATTTGCACTTATATATAAGACGTGAGCGGATACAATATATTAGGCTTATATTCTTTTAAATTGAATGAAAGTGTATCTTCCATTTTATTCTTATTAAATCTAAGTTTGTAGAAAATTGTGTTTATCTTTTTTTGTTTTTTTAAATGTTACAGTTATTTATTTGTGGTGACCATATTGGAGACACATACCTTCAAGCTTCTATTGGTTGTACGGAGAGTAAACAGCCTGGAGAGGGTGAAGGAGAGGGTGTTACTTATGTCATGGGGTGCAAGGTAGCCTCTACTATTTCTATCATAATTCCTAGGGTTGTTGCAGCGGAGAGGGAGTGCACCTGATAGTAATGTGATGGTATGGTCCCCTGGGGCCTACCTGGCTTAGCTGTCACTTGGTCCTGATGGTCCCCTTGATGTTGTAGGTACAATTAAGAACAGGAGACACAGATAGCTGAAGCAGATGGCAGGCTTTTACTTGCAGCAAGATGGTCAAAATGCAGCACATGTAAATTCTTCCACTTCAGCCAGGGTGGAGGAATAATACTTTACCACCAATCAGGGAGGTACTTCACTAGGGTAGCCTGCAGCATGAGTGACTATTTTCCTTTAAGGGTTTCTTCACTAATCCACTACTCAATGGCATGATACAATATAGCTGGGATCTACAGTACCGTCTTAGCAGTACAGGTCCATTCCCAACACAACATCTCCACTGTGACTAAATGTGAGGTCACTTGGGGTTCTTCATGTCATAAATATGTGACTTGACAAGTCTCTGGGTGATCAGTTGCTTCTTCTCTTTTTCCGGACTGGGTGCTTAAAGGGGTTTTCTCGCTACAAAGATCATGTCTCAGATTATGGGGACAGTAAAAATAAGCACTGTTGTAATTGGTTTGCATTACCTAAGTCACTTGGTATAGTAGATATGAGCTTTTCTGGGCATCTGTTTTCTATTTTTGCTGCTGCTAGTCGGTACACGCCCCCTTTTCTGTGATTGGCTAGTCGGGACACACCCCCTTTTCTGTGATTGGCTAGTCGGGACACGCCCCAGGTCGGATTTCACCCTGGACACGCCCCTGCACTGTGTTTGGCTGACTGACATTTCATTCAGCCTGTTGGGATACGCCCCCAGACAGGAAACGCCCCAGACACGCCCCCTGCGCTGTGATTGGCTGCCTGCACACTCTGTGTTTACTCCCCTCTGAGCTGTTAAAACCGAAAGTAAAACTAGCTATGTTAAAGGGCTGCTAGCTGTATACTCCTCTCCCAGCTCTAAGGTGAATGATCTGGGTAATTACTGACTGTTTAACTCCTAGATCCCTCCATAGAACACAGTCACACAGTCTCCTGCCTGATAACAGCGGAGAGGGGGGGCAGTGTGTATTCCTCCATATACCACAGTCATACAGTCTCCTGTCTGGTAACAGAAGGGGAGGAGGGGAGGGCAGTGTGTATTCCTCCATATACCACAGTCATACAGTCTCCTGCCTGATAACAGAGGGGAGGAGGGGGGCAGTGTGCTTCCTCACATGTGTTTCATCAGTTCAG
Source organism: Phyllomedusa bahiana (assembly GCA_025379985.1). NCBI lineage: Eukaryota > Metazoa > Chordata > Amphibia > Anura > Hylidae > Phyllomedusa > Phyllomedusa bahiana. Next base: position 21,137 of record JAODAL010038600.1, read on the forward strand.
ACTGTGTGTATAACTGGTTATAGCACAGCAAGGAGCTTGTGGAGCCTGGAGATTAAGGCTCTGCAGACACAAGAGAACACTGCAGGAGGCTGCATAGCTGTCCTCTCCAGACAACCTTCCCCTTCTACTGCAAATACAGAATGTTGATGTCACAGCTCTTCAGTCAGGAGTGACACGCCTGCTGAGAGGAGAGACACGCCTGCAGAGAGAAGATAATTGCCCCTGTATTTCAAATTCAATCTCATAGAATTAGCTGAAGAGCACGAACACTTCAAACAATAAAACCCCTTTAAGTCTGCAGGTATGTATGGTCCTTGGTATTGTGGGCAACCTGTCCCTCTTGACCCTCTACAACTTTCTGTTCTGAACTAAAACTACTACACTACTCACAACTAGGACTATATATAACCTTTAACTCCTCCCTGGTCTACTCGATTAACATCTCACTTCTGCTTAGGTTGTATTGTGCCCTGAATGTTGACCTCTATAGAGCTGGTGCAACACAGTGACAGTGCAAAAATACAGACATCACAGTAAACAGAGCAATATTGCCCAGTCACCAGCACAGGATTTTTTAACACTACCACAGTGTACCTCCGGTACACTACAAGTACAGCAGGGTATGTGTACTTTATGGTAGCTGCTATGAATAGACAGAATAACACAGTCACCAGAAAGGGATGGAGCATACTGCTATCTTGCTGTATTACAAAATTAAGAGTATACAATGATTTTGAAGGTCTCAAACTGTTTGCAGAGCTGTGATTGGGCTTGTTTTTTGCGGGATGAATTGAAATTTTTATTGGTACCATTATGGGGTGCATATGATTCTATGTTTTTGTGAGATGTTTTGAACGAAATACAGCAATCTTGGTAGTGTTTTTTATTTTTATTTTTTATAGCGGTCACTGTACGGTATATATGACATGGTAGCTTTACTCACCGATACCCAATTTGTATATTTTTTATGTTTTACTGCTTTTATACAATAAAAACACTTTTATTCAACCAGGAAAATACGTTTTTTGCATCGCCATAGTCTGAGAGCCATAACTTTTAAATTTTTCTGTGCTTGGAGCTGTGTAGGGACTTGTTTTTGCGAGATGAGTTTGACGTTTTTATTAGTATCCTTTTTGGGGGGACAAGGCTTTTTGATCGCTTTTAAATCCATTTTTTGGAGGCCAGGGTGAAGAAAATACTGCAATCCTAGTAGTGTTTTTTATTTTTATTTTTAACAGGGCTCACCGTGCAGTATCCATGATAAGTTAGCTTTACTCTTTGGGTCGCTACGATTATGGCGATACCCTATTTATATAGTTTTTTTATGTTGAAGCACTTTATAAAAAAAAGAAAAGTGTTTTTAGTGTGTAAAAAATATTTATGCATCGCTATCTTCTGAGAGCTATAAATTTTTTATTTTTCGTATACAGAGCTGTATAAGGACTTTTTTTTGCGGGATGAACTGACTTTTTAAATTGGAAAACTTTGGCGTTACTAGGAGTTTTTGATCGCTTTTTATTCCATTTTATGTGCAGCGGGATGAACAATAATCTTAATTCTGTGAGTGTTTGTTTGTTTTGTTTTTTACAGCGTTCACCGTAAGGGTTAATTAACATGACAGATATATAGGGCAGGGCATTTTGCATGCGGCGATACCAAATATGGGGTTTTTTATTTATTTTTGATCTTTTTTGGGGCGATTGGCGTTTGTAAAGGGGAAAAGGGCGGTGTACGTATTTTTATTTTATTTTTCGTGTTTGTGTTTTACTTGTTTTTCACTTTTTTTACTTTTTTTTTACTTTTTCACGTTATTTTTTTACTTTTCCCATAGGGGATTTGAATGAGAGATCTTTAGATCTCTCATTCAATATGAATCAGTACATAGCTAGTTGCTAAGACTGGTTCCTATGACAACTGTCAGTCCGATGCCGGGACATGCCCACAGGGCACGGCGGGCATCGTGACGTCACAGACAACCCGGAAGGCATTCTCTTTCCTTCCGTGCTGTCTGTAGGGAGGCAGGAGCTGCACCGGTCGCCAGATCCGGCGCTGCTGCCCGACAGAGACGCAGGAGGAGCGATGGGCCTCCTGCGTCTCTCTTAGTTATTGCGATCCGAGCGATCCGGGTCGGGGGCCGACGCTGCGGATGTCAGCTGTAATATACAGCTGACACCCCGCGCCGATCGCGCGAACTCTGCTTTAGAGTTTGCGCGATCCTCAGGATGTATCCATACGTCCAGGTGTGTGAACCCCCAAACGACCTGGACGTATGGATACGTTTACCTCCTTCCCGACAAGTACATTTTCATAATCTTTAGTACAAGTGGGTTTGAATGCTGTAATGCTTTCTCATGCTCAGTTACTCTATTATTTCTTTTACCTTTTTTTCGTGATATATCAGACTTCATTTTTATGCTATTTTTACATTAGTTTTTGTTTTCAGAAAATAAGGGAAAATGATAAAAGTAAAAAGGTCTGTATTTTAGATTTTTTACATTTTTTTTTAACAGTAAAAGTGGCAATAAAATAAGTTTGTCATTGTGTTACTTTTCCATTACAGACTGTTTTATATAGGTGACATAAAGCAGGGGTCCCCAACTCCAGTCCTCAAGGCCCACCAACAGGTCATGTTTTCTGGCCTTCTTTAGCAGTGCACAGGTGATTTAATTATGTTGCACAGGTGATTTAATTATTGTCAGTGTATTCTCTGGGAGATCCTAAAAACAAGAAACCTTTGGTGGGGCGTGAGGACTGGAGTTGGGGAACACAGATATAAAGTTTTTGGGTCATTGGGGCAGGGCTAAAAGTTGCAGTTTTGGCTGTTAGTTTTTTTTAAATTAATTTTTTGTATGTTTAATTACTCATTTTACATATTGTGCCCTGATAAGGTCAGAAAAACAGCTCTGGGGGTCAATTTTATACAACATTTGCTGATTTCCCCTGTAACTGGGGCTGATATGTTAGCTCCAGTTACAGGGGAAATATAGCCTCAGTACTACCTGCAGAGCTGATCTGAGTCGTTATGACTAGGGATGAGCGATTATAATCGACAAAGTTGAAATCGGCACGGTTTTTAGGTTGATCGGAAATTTCCGATCACGCGATATTTTACGTGAGAATCTGCGCATAATCTATTACTAACGCAACATTTTCGGCGCTTCCTGTCATTTTGGCAGCCAGCAAATCAGCTTAGAGCATAGAGCAGGGTAAGCTGGGTGTGCAACATCATGACTGTGATTGTATGGTTGTCATTGGCTGGAAAAATCAATGACCTTCGTTTTGCATAAAACAGCGTTTTCCTTTTTTCACTTGTTTCAGTGTTCTCATTAAGCAGGAGGGTTGTTTAATCAAACCAAATACAGCTCAGCTCAGAGCCCCACATTTCTTTTATTCATACAGACAACTCTGTTTTAGCTGGGAACATTGAAAATAGGTAGTTTAGAGAATTTCAGCTTTTATAAATTAAAAAGATTTTTAAGAACATCTATTTGCGTACAGCGCGGGGGGGGAAGAGGTGGGCGGGGAACAAAGGCGGGAAAGGCAGCTTTGAAAGGAGAGGGTATTTGTCAGCCCAGACCGTTTTGAACCTGCATTGAAATGGCTTTTTTTTCCCATTTTTTGGCCCAGCACACCTCGCACCTGAGGGGGAAATGGACCTTTTTTTTGTGCAGCCCAGCTTTTGTTAAAAAGATTTTACTTATTTTTAGGTACAAAAAATTTTCTAGTAATGTTGTTAAATTTCATTGGTGAAAAAACCCACCTTTTATTATCCGATAACTTTTAAAATAAGTGTTTTTCATTTTGGCCGCCCATTTTTGTTAAAAGACCCACCTTTTGTTTTATTTAGGATACAGAAAATTTGTGGTAATTGCAGGTGTATTTCAAGGGCAAAAACCCACCTTTTTAATTATCCTAACTTTTTGATAGGTTTTTTTTTCCATTTGGCGCAGCCTTTTTTGTTCAAAAGACCCACCTTTACTTATATTAGGATACAGAAATTTGCGGGAAATTCAGGTTTTTTCATAGGTGAAAACCCACCTTTTATTACCCGTAACTTTTTAAATGGGTGTTTTTCACTTTGGCGAGCCCATTTTTTTTCAAAAGACCCCCTTGTACTTATATTAGGATACAGAAATTTGCTAGAAATTGCAGGTGTATTTCATAGGTGCAAAACCCACTTTTTTTATTACCCTATAAATTTGGAAATGTTTTTTCACTTGGCGCAGCCCTTTTTGTTCAAAGGCCCACCTTACTTAAATTTTTAGGATACAGAAATTTGTAGTAATTGGGGTGTATTTCATAGGTGCAAAACCCAGTTTTATTTCCGAAAAAATTTGGGAAATAGGTTTTTCACTTTGGCCGCCCATTTTTGTAAAGGGGCCCACCTTGACTTATATTGGGATACTAAATTTGCTGAATTTTGCAGGTGTATTTCATAGGTAAAAAAACCCACCTTTTTATTACCGTTAAAATTTAAATGGGATTTTCCCACTTGGCGCAGCCCATTTTTGTTCAAAGACCCACCTTGTACTTTATTAGGATAACAAAAATTTTTGCTGAATTGCAGGGTTTTATGGTGAAAAAACCCCCTTTTATTTCCATAAAAAATTTAAATCGTGTTTTTCACTTTGGCCAGCCCATTTGTTTCAAAACCCCCCTTTTTACTTATTTGGATTCAGAAATTTGCTAGAATTGAGGTGAAAATTTCATAGTGAAAAAACCCACCTTTTTTATCCATAAAAATTTAAAAATAGCGTATTTCATTTGGTCCCCCCAGTTTTGTTCAAAAGCCCCCTTGTACAAAATTTTTTAATACAAAAAATTTTTGGTAACTGCTGTTGTATTTCTTTGGGAAAAACCCACCTTTTTTTTAAATCCGAAAACTTTTAAATAGTGTATTGCACGTCGTGCGGCCCTAGTTTTTTTCAAATAGCCACGTTGTACGACAATTCTGATAAAAAATTTTCTACAACTTTTTCCCCCTTTTTGCATTGGGAAAAAAAAACGCAATTTTCACCCGTGTATTTCTGAATAGTTTTTAGTGCGTTTCGGTTGATCTCAGTTTGGCGCAGATAGCGCACTTGATGATATTTTGTTAAAACATAATTTCCCAAACCCCCTATGGGGCGTAAACCCCCGGGACTTGGAAGAACACGTTTTTTTTTGTTTTAGGGTTTCTTCCCCCAGACCGCATTTCAAAGATATTTGCTAAAAACAATTCGTTTTAATCCTGTTGGCTGTAGAAATTAGAGGATTTAAGAAAAAAGCGTGATTTACCGTCTTTTTCAAAAAGGGAAATGTAAAAAACTTTCATACCTTTTTAAATTTTTATCTTTCTAACATGGAGCAAATGCGGGTGGTAAGCGAGCAAAGGGGGGGGTAGGACAGGAGGAGGAGAGAGAAGTGCCCCTTTCCCAGTGTTGGCACAACATGAAAGCCACGGATCGTGGGTTGAGGACCGTAAGCCTGCCCGCGGGGCCCCGGGCCCTGGAATCTCAAAAACGAACAGTGTACCAATCGGGTTCTTCAGTGGTTAATGAAAACCTGCATCCAGCGTTTACCTCCTCACCCCAGTCACGGCCAAAATGTCATCACGCATCACAGCCCTCCAACTAAAGGGAAAGGCAGCCCAAAATGTAACTCGGTACCCACCACGTGGAAAATCCATTTTCTGAAGACCTTTTTGATGACAAAATGCGGTTGGGGTCAAAGGCATTTCCAAAGACAAGAGGCCAAAGAGGATGTTTTTTGTCGCTCTGATCCCAATTTGCTGATGCCATCGAGGGGGGAAAAAGGAAGCCGGTAAAATGGGCAAAAATCCCGGGCATCGCAACGCCTGCAGTCCCTGTTGTTTGTAGCCCGCAGCCCCGGGATGCAAATGTCAGGACGAGGAAGTTACCTGTGTTGATGATGAAATGATGAGACAAAAAACGAATCCAACGGGTCTTTTCGCGAATTGCTTGCAGGCTTCATCACGGATGAGGGGAAGTAAAGGGGGTAGTGTCATAGGCCCTGCCAAAAGGGAGAGGGCGGGCCCGAACAGGGTCGCTGAGATTTTTTCCGCCAGCCAATCACAAAAACACTGCTCCCCGCTTATTGGTCGAAAAGGCCCGGGGACCTTCAAGCCGGGGCCTTTTTCAAGCAAGCCTTGATTCACCCACCGATGCTAGCCCCTTTTTGCCGTAAAACGCATCATAGAGGAAGAATCTTAGGTGTTTCCCACCCCCCAAACATATCTAGTAATGCAGCGAATGCATGGTTGAAATGGGGGGAAACACTTGGCCAAAAAGGCCACACCATCCCCGGTTTCCCAACCACTGCACACCCTCTGTCCCACCTCCTTCTCCTCTGCCACCCCCAAGCTTCATCAGCTGCCCATGTCTTTCCCAAATCAAGATCAAGGATCAGCCCCCCTTTTAGCCTCCCCCCGTTCCCGATACCACCAGCCCACCCGAGCCCACCACCCCTTCCCTTCCAAAACCCTTTTTACGACCTGCACCCCTACATGGCCAGTCTAGCAGCCAGCCTTTTGTCTACCAGGTTTGGGGCAGAAAAAACCCTTTAACCCAAAAACCCTCCCCAAATCCAAAAGCCTGAATTCGGCATTGCCCCGGGTTTGGCCTTGGAAATGTTTTCCTTTCCGCTGGTGGACAAGGGGTTCCCGCAGTCATGGCCCTTTTCCCGCCCCCATACCAATGCGAGCAGGCATTTTTTTTCCAGAAAAACCCCCCCGCCCGGGGCCCGCCCCCGTGTCACTAAATTTTCAAACGCGTTGTCGCATCTGTTCCGGAAAAAACCCTTAAAACCCCCGACACATGGACAGTAAGCACCCAAAGCCGCTATATTCTCTGAAGCTCACGGGGGGAGCTGGGTGGGTTCTCTGGTGGTAAAGGTGACCTCAAGGGTCGGGGCACGCTCTTCAAAACCGCAGGATGGGCAGGGGTTCTTTCCCCCAAGGTCCCTTTGGGGGCATCAGTCCCAAAAAAAACCAGGCCCTGTTTAAATTAATCTGTCTTGGAGACCATCAACCCCACAAAGGCAGGACTGTGGACAGCTTTCGCAACGAACTGAGCGCTGGCTGGGGGACAAGAACCTTTTGCCCGCAAGGTGGTTGCCGTAACGGTCGAAATCTGCTGGCCCCCCTTAAGAAATTGGGAGGCTGGAGTTTATCCCGCCTGGCACATTCTGAACCTTGTCGTCCAGAAATTTCTAAACCACCCCGGGGCTGGACGGTGGGAAGGTAAGGTCGAGCTTTCACTTCCCCTGTTCCACCCTGCTTTATCCCGCCTGTTCCCCCTTTGAGCTCAGCTCGGCCTCCCGTCAACCGTCTCATTGTTGAGTGGGAAAAAACCTGGGGAATTCCACCCTCCACATGCCCAGTGATTGGGCACAGGCGCAATGCCATTAGCAGTATGAAGTGACACATGGCCCGAAAAGCACGATGCGGGCCTCGGGGTTGGACCACGAAGTGGAGGAGGGAAAGAGCTCTACACCATCCTTTCCATTTTGAAGAAGCCCCCAAATGGTCAGTGCGGACATGCCCTTTCACATGAGCATTTTGGTGATCTTGGTCGTAACAAAAATTGGACACTCTGAAAAATCAGATCCCACCAGGATGGAGGGGGGGAAAGGACACAGATGCGGGGCATGGAGCCTTTCTCTCCGTCGAATCCAGAAAGGCCCGCAGTTTCACAATTTTATCGGTTTCATTAGGCATGGCGGGGTCCAGGGGGAGTGCAAGGCGGCGCCCAGCTCCCCGGGGTGCACATCTCGGCAATCAGGGTGTGTTTAAGCGTGTCGGAGGAAGCTGAGGGGGAGAGGTATTCCTGGAAACGAGTTACCGACGTCCCTCCTTGGGAAAAAGGGGTTTGGGGCGAATTTGAGGCGGAGGAGGTAGAGAGGGAAGGGGCAGTTTGTAAGCCCCTTGGGCCCCCAGGCTTGGGAATCAAAGGGTCCATCTCTCCCAAAAGTGCTTTGCTCCATTTTCCTCCAACATATCCTCGCATTAAGGGCCCCAAACTGAACAATATTACTGGGGGCCCCCTCCTCAACCCCAGTACAAACAAAACTCAGCACTTTCCTTCCCCCAAATGAGAGTAAAAGCAGGAATTGGAACCGGCTGATTGATCAACTGGAGACACTGTTGCGTCGCTTCCGTTCTTCAAAAAATCACGGGGAACAACGTCAGCAACGTGACAGCAGTAGATGCCAAGCAGCAGCAGGAATGTGGGAGAAGCCTAATTGGGGGACCTTGGCAACTTTATTTACCACCTCACCAAGCATGCAATGCAGGGCACACTCAACACCGAGACCCGGCTAAGATAAAGGTGCACGCTATCTGCGTCTCAACAAACGATGTATTTGGATGTGTTTCCGACCCAATCGACTTTTGGGTATCCAAATGGATGAATGGCCCGACTCGCTCGCACCAAAGAGGTGTTGTCCGCCCAGCATCAGCGTCATATTGAGCGGACCTTTCAGACAGCTGGAAAGAGTCCATTCAGACAAACGCATCCGGGTTTCCACAGATAATGTGGATGTTTGACTTTCATCAAAATGAATCAGGCATGGTCCGATGTGTTGTGCCCACAATTGCCGAGGTCACCGATTAGTTGCCCCGGTCTATTCACTTCCTTTCCAAAAGAAAGTGCCTTTAAAACTTTTTTTTTTTAAATAAATTTTTTACTGCAATTTTTATTCTCAGTTCCCAAAAGTTATTTTGTGTTTTGTGGTGAGGAGACTGTAAAAGACACCAATTGAAAGGTTTCATGAAAAAAAACTATTCCTTTTTCATTATCTTTTAAAATTTTTTTCATTTTCAATGGGGGTTTTGGTTAAGGTTTCTGTGAGATCAGCTATAAAACATGGTCCTTTGGAACAGAAAGTGGGTTCTAAGTGGCATTTCTCCCTCACAATTTTTAACAGTGGCTGAGAAGTCATTTTTTAATTTTTTGGGTCCTGCTCGGAAATGCAGAATTCTACAGGTCCTATTTTAAAAAAAAGTTTTTTCAACAGACAAATTTTTTTTACAATGGGCAAAGTGGCTCAAGGGGCATGTTTTGAATTTTTTTGGGGGTTGTTTTTGGGGAAATGCAGCTATACTACAGGTCCCCTTTTTTAAAAAAAGTGGTTTTTAACGACATTTGTTTCTTCACAATTGTCAAGAGTGTCAAGGGTGATGGTGCTGTCAAAAAAAGGGGTAGGTAGGGCCTGTTAATGGACACATATTGCAAAATGACTTGTTTTTGCAAGATATTTAACATAGGAGCAATCCCCTATGAGACAACCCTTTTAATACAAAAAAAAAAAGAGAAACAAAGACGTGGTGGGGGATTCCATCCTAAAAATGGTGGTTTTAAAACTCCTTTTTTTCCCGGCACTTTTAATCTGGGGGTCTGCAGGTTTTTGGGCCATGCTGCGTTCCAGGCAGGATATTCAATGTCCAGTTTAAGTAAAAAAGTGGTTCAAATCATACTGCCCTTGGCATTTTTTAATTGTGGGTCGCAGGTTTTAAGGGTCGCTGTGGTCAAGACAGGGATGTGAATATTCGTGAGTTTTTTTTGTTTAATTTGTTGCCTTTAATACCCAGCACGTAAAACCTTTTAATGTTGTGGATTTTTTAAATTCCGCTTCTCCAGCCCCCGTTTGGGTGTAAGAATGAAGGTGTTTTTTCCTCTCCCAAAAAGAAATTTAAAAAGGTTTTATCCCGGGGATTTTCTATTTCAACTAAACGGTTTTATTTGGCATGATAATTGGATTAAACGAAATTTTCGAGTCCCATGACGATAGTTGACGCAATTTGCTCATCACAGTTTTTTAAACCCAGGGAAAAATCTTTGTTCGTGGCCAAAGGTGTAGGTGCTTGTTTTTTGGGGAGACCCCCGTTAAACCCCTGACAGGGGGCCCCCTCCCTTTTTGGGAACTGCCCCAATCACTTTCCTAAACTGCCAAAATTCCCCCAAGGCTGTTTTTTAAAAATCTGGGACCTTTAAAGGCTTTTTGGGTTAAAAAACCCCCTTATGGTTTTGCCGATTTTGGACCAAAAGAAGGAGGCCCTTTTATTCCCAAAAACCAACATAAATTTTCAAAATTTATTGTTGGGAATAACTTTTTTAAAAAATTCTTTTACCTATCCATGAGATTCAAAATTGTTTTCCCTTTTGAACACACGTGCTTTAAAGGGAATTAAAAACATTTTTTCTTTACAAACCTAGTTTATTTTGTGAAAAAAAAATAAAAAAAGTTTTGAAAATTTTTAAAAAAATTTTTCCCCTTTTTCCAAAAATTCAAAAATTTTCTCCCTTTAAAAACAGAAAAATTATACCAAAACCCAAAATGTCTACTGTACACGGCATCATTTTTAAATGTTTTTTAAAAAATTTTTTTAAAAAAGTTAGGGAGCGTAGAAAATTTAGTAAAAAAAATTTTCAAAATTTTCAAAAAAAATTTTCAAAAAACCAAAATTTTTTTTGGGACTTGTTCCCCCTTCTGAATGGGGTTTTTTTTGGCCTTTGTAAAGGGCTGGTTTTGGGCAGATTTTCCCCCCTAAATATCCAAGGGAAGGGAAAATGCAAACTCTTAAAACCCATTCAAAAAAAGCAATTTTGGAATTTTTTTAAACCCTTTGGGGGGTTTCCCCAGAAATGGAAAAAACAAAATGGAGGGGAAATTTTAAAAAAAAAAAACTTTTTCACTCTTATCCTTTTTTTAAAAGTATTAACGTAGATGTTTCCCCCAGGGAAAAGCTAACTCAACACTGATTCCCCCCAATTTTTCCTGCGGGTTTTTAGAAAATCCTATAAGGTGGCCCCCGACGCTATTTGGCTCAAAATCAGAATCCTTTGAATAGAGGGAAAACCCACTGGTCCCCTTTGGGGGTCCCCAAATTTTCCCTTTATTTTTTTTGGGGCCGCCAAAAACAGGGTTTTGGACACCCCAAGATATTAAATTTTACACCAAAGTTTTTTTGTTGCATTTTTTAGATCCATGTTTCAGAAACCCAAAAAACCCCTCCCAAAAATTTATGCCCGTGTGATTTTAAATTGCTTTCATTTTAAAACATTGCCCGGTGTTCAACGAGTAAAACGCTGATTCTTTTTTTACATGCATCTTTCTGATGGGGTTTTTTTGATCCCCCTTCAAAGAATTGACGTTTAAAATTTTTGGTCTATTTTAAAGGGGCCCCATTTTTAAAAATTAACGGGGTTTATCCTGTCTTGGCCCAGAACACGCCCCATCCAATCACACCAAACCCCACTTTTTGTGCGTCTTTAGATGTGGGTTTTAAAGCGAAATTTTTCAATCTGTTTTTTCCCCCCCCGCTAAAACATAATTTAAACATTTCCCCAAAAAAAAACCCCATATTAGGAAAACTACAAACCCCCTTAAAAGGGGAAAAATATCCAGGTGTGTGGTTTTATCGACCCAAAACCCAAAAAGGTTGGGTTTTTAACCGATTTTTTTTAGCAAATTTTTGGTGTGAAAAATGAAACATTTTTTCCCAAAAATTTGGCAAATTTTAGTTGAAAATGTTTTAATTTTTTCACAAGGGAAAACCCGGGGAAAAAAAATTTAAACCCCCCTTTTGTGTACTTAAATTTAAATTTTTTTTTTTTTTTTTGGCGGGGATTAGGGTTTTTTGTGTCGTTTAAAGGGTTCTTTTTGTTTTAAAAGGGGGAAAGTTTAAATTTTGTTTTTTAGATCCTTTTCTCCCCCAAAATTTTTAATGTTCCTGTTAAATTTTTTCCCGTTATGTTCTATAAAACCTTTTTACTCAGATTTATAAAATCAAAATTTTTCATTAAAACGGAACAAGGAAGTTTTAAAAAACAAGAAAAATTTAAAATATAGATTTTTCTGGGGTAAGAGAAATTTTCAAGGTTTTTCACTGGAAAAAGGGTGGTGTTTTTTTTGTTTTTAAATTAATTTTTTGTGTTTTAAAAATTTTTCTTTTTTTTACCTTTTTTTTTTTTTTTTTTTTAAATTTTTTTTAAATATTTTTCACTTAAAAAGGGGGACTTGGGCTTCAGAGATCTGGGGGGTTTGCCGTGATTAAAGCCCATTTATTACGTAATCCACAGTTCTCATAAGGGAAATATGGATTACGTTTTTCCCCCCCCCTCTCGCCCCCAATACGGCGAAAAAAGGGACCCGAAAAAAATGGGTTTTAAAATTTATCTCCCGATGCCTTAAAAAATTTTCCCTTTGGTTAAAAAATTCGTTATTGGTTCTTCTGGTTTTTCCTTTTGCAGCTTTTTTCCCCTGTTTTTTACCAACTTCTCCCCAGATTTCCCCAGCGCCTTGGCCTCCGGGACACCGCCTTTTTAATTTTCTCATCCTGCCCTCTTTATCGTCCTTCAGGTCTGATTTGCAGGTTCTACTTCCCCCTTTTCTTCCTTGCTGTTGGGGTTCCTCGGCCTCCAAAATTTTAGGTCCCGCTTCTTCCCTTTTCAATTTAAAAAAGTAACCCCTTTTAGACCAAAACCATAAAGGGGAAAATTTTGGGTTTTTTATACCATCCCCCTAAAAGCTGATGACAAACCCCCTTATATCCTCTTTCCCCAACAAACACTCCTTTCCCCGCTACCAAAAAACCGTGAATGTTGTTTCCCCTGGGCTTTTGGAACCCTCATTGTACTTTCCCCCTAAACTTAAAAAAAACCTCAACCCAAAAACGAACTTCTTGTCATCCCACCCCTTTTTCTTTAAACCCAAACCCCATCCTGCTATTTTTTGTCCAGTGTGTGGGATCACCATAACTCCTGGGGAGCAGGCCCGCTATCTTAGGGTTATACTAGATTTGATGTGTCCTTCCAAAATCCCTGTATTCAATCCTTTTCCCGCTCCCGCATTTTGCAAACCCCAAGAAAAACTCTAAAATTTTTTTCCTTTTCCTTTCTGTCGAAAAACTCCAATCTCAATGTTATTCTTTTTCTTTAAAGCCTTTTTACTACTGTGACTCCCTTGCTTAAAAAGTCCTTTTCTGTTAAAATCTCCTGTCTTTTAGTCTGCCTTTTTAAAAAAAGCAAACCGCCAGGCTCTTCTTTTTTCCAAACCGCTAGAAAAATGTTCTTGTTGCCTATTCATGCAGAAAAACAACAAAAAACCCAATCCCCCCAAAATTCAATAATAAGCTTTTTTCCAAAATGCTTTCACCCACCTACATCTCCTCCCTCTCTCTGGTTTTGGTTTGGGCCTTTTAACTAAATGGGGTCCCAGCTTCCCCCGCCTCCAAAACTTCCCAAAAAGCCCCACCAGTTCTTTTGGAAACAAGCTACTATCTTAAAAATTCAAGGGGAAACTCATAACCCTCATAGCTTTAAGCCCCCGCCCTGAGAAACAACTACTTAGGCCAAAGCTTTTCCAGACCCTGATTTGGGAAATCCCCCACTTTCTTTCACACCCGATTTCTGGGCCCCTCTTTGCACTTGCAACCCCCACAGGCAATTAAAATTTTTATAAAAATGTAATTATTGGTTTGTAAATTTTCTGGGTGGTCAAGGGTTTAATTTTTTTTCTGTAAACTGGGCCCTTTTCATGAAACATGGCAGGGAACCCTTATGTAAAGAAAGTCTTTCTCATCCCCCCATCTCCCTATACACCCCCAACGCTAATTTTTTTCACACATAAGCGGGGTGTTTGGGTTTTTGCGCGATCGACGCGGGACTCCCCTTTGTGGTGGGGGGGCCCCCCGCCGGCCCCAAAACTGTCATTGTTCACCCCCCGTACCCAAAACATTTTGTAAAGTACACCCAGGCCCGGGCCCCCTCCGAAAGGGGATTTTAAAAAAAGGGGATGAAATTTTCTAAACCGGGCCCCGGGCCCATGGAAGGCCCCCGGGTGGGGAAGGGGGGGGGGTTTGGCCCCGCCGATGGGGAGGCTCCCGCCCCCTTTGCTTCACATTGGCTATTCCTTAAATTGTATTCATGTTCCCCTCCCACGCGCATAACCAAATTAAAAAATGAACGGGGGGAGAAGGGGGAGCTTTCCCCCCCTGCCCCTCCCTTCATGCTTGGGGAGGTGGTTCGGGTGCGAGTTTACAAAAACGCGACGGGCCCGCCCCAAACTTCCCTTTTCCCGGGGCCCCCGGGGGCAAAAGGGAAAACCCGGGGGGGCGCCCGGCCCAGATAAGTAAAATTTTGGTGGGGGGGGCCGGGGGGGTTTGGGCCCTAACCCCAAAAAAGGGGCCCTACAAAAAAGAGGGGGCCCCTACACAAAAAAGGAAGGGGGCCCCACCACTAAAAAGGGGCCGGCCAAACATTAAAGAGGGGGCCGTTTCCAAATAAAGGGGAAATCCCCACCACAAAAGGGGGACCCACCCCTAAAGAAAGGGGAAACCCCAAACCCCCAAAGGAGGGGGCCCTAAAACTAAAGGAGGGAACCCTACCCACTTAAAAAAAGGAAAAGGGGCCCTTCACTAAAAAAGGGGCCCCACCTTTAAAAGGGGGGGGGCCCAAACCCCTAAAAAGGGGGGGGCCCTTTCCACTAAAGGGGGGGTCCTACCCACTAAAAGTGGGGGGCCCAAAAAATACGGGGGGGGCCCCTTAAAAAACTACGGAGGGAGCCCAAATTACTTTCAGGGGGCCCCTAAAACAAACCAAACGGGCCCTAAGCTACCAAAAATTTTCCCTAAAACTACTTAAATTTCCCCCCAGGGGCCCCATTTTACCTTAATTTTACTGGGCTGGGGGGGGCCCCAAAAAAAGGGGGGTTTTTTATTACCATTTGGGCCCCCTTAAATATTATGGAGGGTTTTTACCCTGGGGGGGAGGGGGCCCTCTTTTTTGGGAAAAAGATAAAAAAGTGAGGGGGGCCAGGTGTTTGTGTTGGGAAAATTTTACAGGGATGAGTGGTTTGGGCGGGGGGGAAGCATCATGGAGGGCCCGGAAAAAAACCCAATGGAGAAAAAAGGGGGGAAACGAAACAAATCTTTAGACAAGAAAATTTACCTGGGGAGGGCCCTAAATTTTTAAAATTTTTTTCCAAAGCACCTTTTGGAAAACCCGGTTTTCTAAACCAAATATTGGGCCCCTGTAAAAAAGGAAAATTTGGTCTTGGGGTATTGGTTTTTTAACCGAAAAAGTATGGCGGTATTATTCATAATTTTTTTTGGTGGGAGATATTGGTGATGATGTGGCGGTATTATTAGGTGCTTGTAAATTGTTTTGTTTTGTGGGAATTTGGGCTTGGGTATACTGGTTTAGTCAATAACATTTTTGGTGGGAAAATAGTCCCGTATTTGGTTTTTGAAAGGGGCCCGGAAATTTTTTAGTATTTGTATAAATTTTTGCTTTTCAATATTGGTCTGGGGACACGGTTTGGTCAGTTAAAAAATAGTGGTGGAAAATGTGGAAGGTATTTGCTGGACCTTTTATATGAACTGCCTTTCAAAATACAGAAAGAATGGAAATTTTATAATCCAGCAAGAATAAATCCAAAAACAATGGCAAAAAATTGGGAAATTTTTTTTTTTGTTACCCCAGAAATATTTTTTTCTTTTTACAGGGTGGCGATGGGTTTTGGGGGGGGGGGAATGGGGGGGGCTCTGTTGGGGGCGGGCCGGGGGGGGGGGGTTAAATTGGGGGGGGGGTTTTTTTGAGGGGGCCAGGGGACGGGAACCCCGTGGGCGGAATGGGAGGGGGGCCCCGACGCTCCAGCTGTATGGGGCCCAAAAAAAATTTTGAAGGGGCCCCTGTCCCGGGGGGGGGGAGGCGTTTAAAACCATTGTTCTCTTGGAACTATGGAAATTTCCGAATTTTGGCAAGCAAAACTCGCCCGTATTAGAGTGCAAATAAGTGGTGAAATGCGTGCTGAAAGTACGCCGTGTTAACATACCCTAATAGATTGTAAGCTTTTGTGAGCAGGGCCCTCACACCTTGTGTCTGGCATGTAAGTAGTTTTTTACTTTGTAATATCTGGTTTTGTCTGTACTTATACTCTATAAAATGTAAAATGCTGTGGAATATGTTGCCACTATATAAATAAAGATTATTATTATTATTATAATTATTATTATTAAGTAAATGGCTCAGTTATAGAGAACATAACAGTATTGGGACCTATTCTCTTTAATATAGTCATTAATGACCTTACAGATGGATTGCACAGTAGAATATCAATCTTTGCAAGATTATACTAAACTGTGTAAAGTAATTAACACAAGAGAGGATAAAGTTGGGGCCGGAGTAAGCATAGGGGAAGGTACCCCTTGCATGACCCAACTGGCTGCTGCGGGAAGTGGGAATAGGTACGTGGGGAGGTCTATAAAACCCTTCCTCACATACCCAGTAAGCAGATGTGCCCATGAGAGTTAATTGGGCAGACCTGTGTGTGCTGCTTCCTGATTCCATGGCCGTGGTTGACGAGCTCCTAGAGGAGCTGAGAGTGGCAACCGGTACCAGGGGCCGTGACTGGCTCTAGCGTCAGGTGCAGGATGCCCCAAGCGGAGTGGTGGCGCATGCCAATGCTGCAGTGTTAGGAGTGGATGCAGGGCCAGACCACCACAGCGCCTGACCCCTGATAATCCTCCTAAGGCCTGGCGATGCATTAGGAGCATTAGATCTGGGGACCCTTCAGCCCGAGCCTCACGGTCTGATGCATGTGACCGGCGGCTCGGTGCTGGGAGAAATCCAGGCAAGCGCCCGTACTCGGTGGAGGGCATTCTGCCCAGGTAATTAGCCAACTAGGGGGCCTGCCAGATGTTGGCGAGGTGCAATGGGAGGTCTCTGGGCCCTGCGTCTTGCGATGTTTTAAGGGACAGTGCGAGCAGATGGCTTGGTACCGTCCTTGGTAATCTGGGCATGGATGTTCCCTCGGCCGGATAGTGGTCGCAACAGGTCTCTCCGGAAGTGACCCCTGGCCTGCCCCCTAGGCCAAGTTACAGAACTTCATCCCTTTCCATTTCCAGCCAGTTTTCAGCCAGCGGGGACCAAGACTTTGGGGAACGCCATCTGGGATCGGTTTTGGTGGCTGGCGGACTCACAGCATCCGCGCAGCCAGGTGAGTATACTTCTAAGTCTAGGTTGAGTCAGGTGGAAAGCATTTCTTGGCCTCCTTTAGCAGCCTGGAGTCAGAACTTGTCCTCTGTGAAGGGTTGGCTGTTGAAGGATTGGCCACTGACGGCGGGGGGTTGTTGCCATGCGGGGAACCACGGTGTTGGTTCAAACGGATAAGGAAGGCCAAGGGAATGGGGTGAGGTTAGATGGTAAAGTGAAAGACGAGTTGTAGGTCTATTCTGAGGGCCCGCTGAGTGCTCACGTGGGATGGGTATGTCAACATTTTTCCACTTTTTCCTCTTGAAAAGTTTAATTTGGACAAGGGTAAGAAGGATGACAGCAAGAAGGAGGAGGAGAAGAATAGATAGCGGTTGATTCCGCAGATGTTTGCCAACTGGCTGCCAGCTTTTACCATTTTTGCTAGTGTAGTTGGGTAAAAGGCGCTGGAACATTGTTCGGCGCTTTTTTGTTATATGGATGCAATTAGCAAAGCACAAACGGTTTATGGGGGCCAGACTTGGCTCCTTTATGATGAGCAGTTCCCGCAGAGAAAGGCAGTGGATGTTTGAAATGGGACCACATTAGCCTGTGGCTTATGGTGATGGCTCCCACACGGTATGGAAAGTCCTTTCAGGGTGGGGCCAGTGATGCCGGCCATAATGGAGGTTCTACTAGGGGCTCCTCATCTTCGGAGGGTCAGAACTTGGGCTTGTGTTGGAGGTTTAACGAATGCCAATGTAAGTTTAGAGTCAAGTGTCATTTTAAGCACTTCTGCTCGGGATGTAATGTCGGGTCTCATGGGTTTTCCAGGTGTAAAAAAAAAAGCCAAGGGTAGAGGGTCGGGGGCCAATATCCAAGGGGGTGATGCTAGGTACCCAGATAGGCCCGGCGGCAG